>JAOSBN010062041.1:0-13752 GCA_027563595.1 Erythroxylum suave | reverse complement strand
GGTTTAGGGACTAGAGACCAAACTTTATTCCTTGTAAATTGATTTAACTCCTCTTGCATAGCTAAAATCCAAGCTTCTTCTTGAAGCACTTCATCAATTTTATTAGGTTTTAATTAAGAAGCAAATGCTACATTGACCTCTCTTCTAAACATAGATCTAATTCTCACTTCTTCTAATGTTTCCCTAATTTTGCCAATCCCAACTATTTTGCCTTGCTGGTTGTCTCCAAAAGTTATTGATCGTCCTTGGTTATGTTGGATGTCTAGGAACATGGACCTTTTTCCCATCATGTGTCGCGAGCAGCCACTGTTCAAGTACCATTGGTGGTGGTTACTTCTTCCAAGTAAAGAGATCTGCAGTATATATTATATCCTTCATAGGTATCCATATTTTCTTGGGTCCTTTGGGGTTAGTCTTATAATTTTTCTTTAAATAACAACAAGAATATTGTTTCTTTTTTCTTTCTATTAGGAACAAAATTCCTATTATGAAGAACATTACTATTATGAATGGTATTTTTATCATTAAAGCCTAAACTGATTTTATCATTTGGATGTCTATAATTTCCAATCATATCATTCATCCTTTTTTTACTTTCTGTAAATCTCTATAAATCTGCTGAAAGACTATTAATGCTTTGTTTTAGCTGATTAATTTCCTTTGATCTATCTACAGTTACTTTCTTTTTCATATCGTCTACTTGTTTCTTAAGGCAAATGTTTTCTTCTTCTAAGACCTTTGTGTTATTTAAATGTTTGACAAATTTCTTTTTCAATAACTTATATTGTTGTAAGATAACATGTGAATCTTCTAACAATTCTAAATAGGCTTGCTGAAGATCATCAAAGTTAGAAACTACCCATCATCACTTTTCCTTTTAGCTACTAAGCATATATTTACTTGTTCTGATGTTTCTGAGTTGGATTCTAATTCAGACGAATCCAGATCTTCCCATGTTGCCATCATGCTCATTTTGTTTTGTTGACTTTTTTTTTGTTTTCTTTTGAGCAAAGGACATTCAGACTTATAATGTCCAGGTTTATTACACTTACAGTAAACGATAAAGGTTTTTTCATTCTTTGAATTGTCTTTGCCATTCTTTTTGAAAGAGAAGTCTTTATTTCCCCTTGATTTCTTTTTCCATATCCTTATAATCTTTCTTGTAATGAAGGATAGCTTATCTACATCCTCACCTGATTCTTGATCAGATTCTCTAGCATCATCTTCTTGATTTATTCAATCTTTAATACTTTTGAAGATGTGTTTTTATTTTTCTTCATCTTCTGATTCTTCTGACCAGCCTTCAATGTAATAAATTTGTTATGTGTTTATCTTTTGCATCAAGCTCTACTTTATGGATTTCAGTGAACTAAGCAATTTGTCAATCTTCTTCTTGCTTAAATTCTTGGCCTCTTGTATTACTGTTACTTTAGCTCTCTATATTTTTGGAAGACTTTTGAGAATCTTTCTGACATGATCTTGACTATCGTAGATTCTCCCCAGAGCTTTAAATCCGTTAATAATTTTTTGGAATTGTCTAAACATTTGATCAATAGTCTTATCACCTTTCATGTTGAACTGCTGATATTGATGAACAAGCTTTACCAATTTTGGATTCTTTCACCTTGTTTGTGCCTTCATGTGAAATGGCTAATGTGTCCCATATTTCCTTTGTAGTTTAGCATCCATTAACCTTATCATATTCACTTCTGCTTAGAGCATAACTTAAGAAGAACTTGGCCTTTGAGTTTAATTCAAAGCGAGCTTTCTGATCAACCGACCATTGGTCACCAGAGATGTTTTTCCCTTCGTTGTCTATTAGGATATATGGACCATTTTCAATAACATCCCAATGATCAATATATGTGGATTCTATAAAGAGTTGTATCCTGTCCTTCCAATAACGATAGTCTTCACTATTAAATGCAGGCGGTCTTCTGACTGAGTCACGTTCTGCTATAAAAATATGTGATTTAGGCATGGATCTTTGTCCTTACTTTGTAACAATGTTTCTTAGAAACTTACTCTAATACCAATTGAAGTAAATCACTTGTTAATATAGAAGTCACGTATAATATGTAAAATACCTAAGAAAGGGGGTTCAATTGTGTTAAATCGTCTAAGATATTAATTTTTAAAACCTTCTCGATTTTCTAGACAAATTCAGACGATTACAAAACAACGGAGTTAATTTGACGAGTAATGCAACAATGGAAACTAATATCTATTCTTCTAACAACAAGAAAATTGAAGAGATAAGGGTTAGAGAATATGAAACTACGATTTATACTGGTTCACCTTTAACCTTGGGCTACGTCCAGTCCTCAGAGTTTTTATGAGATTTCACTATCTCCTTTAGTGTTACAAGTATTATTTCTACACTTGCAGAGCCTCTTGAGGTCTCTTTCACAAAGTATTCTTTATCTAATTTCTTAGCCTCTTTAGACTATTGCATTCCTTTCCCTCAAAAAGATATTGTTTTGAGCTTTCACACTCACGTTACAGATGTTTTTGCTCTCTTTCTTTCTTTCTTTTCTTTTAGAATATTTTTCACAGCATAAGCACTTAAGCACAGAATTTCTCTAAATGTTTTTTTTATACATTCAGAGTTCTATCTCTTTTTGTTGTATGTGTTATTTTGTTTTTAAGACTACAACTGGTATTTATAATCTAAATCTCCATTGATCTTCTTTAGAAATATGTTTGTAGAATCTTCTAAAGTCTGTTATTAGTTGAGTCCTGTATCCAACTCCAACTAACTGATGATCTCATACGTTCTTCAATTACATCATCTTGTATGCTTTGTCAGGTGTCCTAGACTTAATCTCTTCATCTGACCAATCTTACACACTTCATCTTATTCCGATTTCACTTAAGTATTGTCTAGATTTGATGATTTGTTCCACTTACAATTATTTGTGCAGTTAACAAATTCATCGTAATAGTTCACACACTTCTATCATTATTATTATTTGACATTAATCAAAATCAATAGAAGAAGTGAAGTCTTCTTAACTTAACAGAAAGAACAGGGTAAATCTTAACAAGAAAAAAAGAATAAAAACTAGAAGCAAATATAATGAACGGACAGCAACAAATTTTGTTTGCCAATACACGGATAAAAAATGAGTATGCGATGATTCTTGAAAGTAATTGAACTATATTAGTGTAAAATTATAAAATTCAATGTGTTAGAGGCAAAGATAGGACCAAACAAGAAATTAAACAAAGAATCAAAGAAAGAAACACAAATTATAACTAAACTCACTAAAAACCTGGAACTTAGAGGAACAAGTTCAAATCAGCCCCAAATTGAAAGACATGTAATTCAATGTGTTTTAATGATTCTTGCACACAAATTAGGCTAATTTGAGTTTACAACCTAAATTTATGAAAAAGAAATGATTATCCAATTCTGGATTGATAAGAATTGCATATATGATTCACAGAAAACTATCTTGATCAATCTAAAATTTTCTCTTCTTTTTTCATGACTTTTTAATTTCTTTCTTTTTTGATTCTTTAATGTTTTTCTTTTTCTTTGAATTTTTTTATTTAGGTATGAAGATCAAGAAAGCAAAGATCCACTAAAAGAAAACAAGAACATGAATTCAAGAACAAGAATTCAAAAAGCCAAAAAAGAACATGAAAGGTCAAATTTGTCATAACCAAAAGAAAAGAAATTTTCAAAGAAACAAACAAGAAAACATAAAAGGGATACATATGAGTTCAATAGAATTAAGTCAAAGCTTTGATACCAAGATGATGTGGAAAACCTTAAGAAATCTAGGTTCTTAAAACCCCCTAATTCTATCGGTTCATTACGCCAACTTTCTATCCCAAGAACGTGCTAGATCAAACCCCAATTTCATGAATTGAGACCCAATCCCAAGGAAATTAGAAACTAATTCAAATTACAAGTACTTACTTCCTATTAAAAATAAATTTCTTGAAGTAATTACAAGAAGGCAATAACACCTCTCTTGAAGAAATCCAAATTCTGCAATATTTATTCATCAAATGACGCAAAAAGTTATATTACAACCCTCATCCCATTCTATTTGTATTGTAGAAAATAAGATGACCTAAATGTCTAAAGAAAAAAAAGTGCTTAATACAAACAACCCATAAAATAAGTTCAAAACTTGAACTAAATAAGAGCAAACAATGGGCTTAATACAAACAACTCGTAAAATAAGTTCAAATAATACAATCAGCCCTTTTATTAGAGATATTGAGCTTGTCTTCAAATTGGCTAAGTACTAGCCTCTTCATCCGTCCCTTAGCAAAGTTGCAAGCTTTAGTATGCCTTGGTATTCCTCCATGGATGTCTTAGCCTCATCATGAATTTGAGATGTGATTAAGCCTTGAACAAATCCTTGCATAGTTTACTTGCGCTTTTAAGCTTGCTGCCTTATAATTGGTCCACTAGGCATAGAAAGCTTATCTTGTTCAGTAGTGTTTTGCAATTGAACCTCTTTGTCAAGGCTAGTTGTATCAGCCTATTTTGTGAAACAATGAAAGCATGTTTAAATATTTCTAATTGAATGCTATATGCATTTCTTTTACTATGTTTTAGCATGAAATAGTTATTTCTCATGCATGTTGCTTGATTAAGTTTTGTTATGGTAGATATGCACTTACATGTCAATTGCATCAATGTAGATTTCATGTAAGAATATTGTTGCAAAATTAAATAAAGACCTTAAGCTCAATGGCAACAAAAGGTTCAATTCATCTTAACTGAGTAAGATACACTTGATGTGCTCTTCCACATGGTCGAGCCACCAGCATTGGGTGGAAACCCTAATGCCTATGAGGCAAATAAGAAGAAAGATTTTATGGTTTGTGTTACTCTCTTGACTACCATGGTTGATGAACTGATGGTGGATTTCTCTAAACTTGAGTCAGCCAAAGTCATATAGGATTTCGCCAAGACTAAATATGGAGATGTTTCTTTAGAGAAATGAAGAGCTATGATTCCCAAGTTTGAGAATTATAGTAAAAGGTCTGACCACACCATGATTACCCACTTACTTGAGATGTCACAAATGATCCATCAACTCAAATCTGCTAGTCACGCACTCACTGATGAGCAATAAGTTCAAACAATAATTTCTTCCTTGCCTGATAAGGAGTGGCATTTGATGAAGGTCAATTTATGTCATAACACTTAAATCAAGTCATTTGATGACATTGCAAGGCACCTTTTGCTAGAAGCGGAGGTGATGGCTATCAAGAACCATTCAAAGGCATATGTTGCTGGAACTTCCTTTCCCACAAAAACAAGTTCAAAGGGAAGAAGAAAATGAAGGATGATCAAGAAAATAGGAACGGTGCCACCATGAAAAAGTTTTATAAGAAGTACAACAAAGCCAAGTTGAAGTGCTTCAATTGTGGCAATAATGGACACTTTGCAAATCAGTACAAAGCACCTCTTAAGATACATGATCCCTTTTCTGCTTCATTTGTGCATGTTGTGTCATACATGTACTTAACTGAATCTGATTCTTTGTGGATTATAGATTCAGGAGCAACGAACCACATAGCCAAAGAAATGTTTTGGTTCATGGCCTTTAGGAAGTTTCCAAAGGGAGCAAAGCATGTTTACGTGGGGAACAATGCAAGCCTTGAAGTAGAAGGGATAGGAATTTGTAGAGTTCCTCTGAACAATGTACATTTGTTATTAATTGATGTTTTATATATACCTAAGATTTGTAGAAACTTATTTTTTGTATGTTCCTTGTTAAAGTTCAAATATTCCTTAAATTTTTTTAATAAATATGTGGATATTATTGAAGATAATGCAATCACAAGTTCTTGTTTAGAGAATTACAGGTTGTTTGAATTGAACGCAAGTGTTGCTACTTCTAATTACTATATAACTGAGGTTACTACTGAGATGACTTGGCAAGACGCTTTGGGACATATTAGATAGGAAAGTATGATTAAGTTGGCCATACGTGGCTTACATAGATCATTATCCAAGGTCTTTATACCAAGCTGCCAATCAGGTCTTATTTGCAAGGCCACAAGAAAGCCTTTTGGCAAGGCAACTAGAAGTTAAAAAGCTTTACAATTAGTTCACTCCAATCTTTGTGGACCAATGAGAACTATATCCAGAGTTGGGTTTAGATACTTTATCACAATCATTGACGATTTCACTTGATCTACCCTCGTGTTCTTAGAAAAGCACAAGTGTGAAGCACTTAATGGAGAATCAATAGGGTGAGAAGGTCAAGTCGTTGAGAACTGATCGTGATGGTGAGTACATGTCAAATGATTTAAGGCATTTTATAAACCAAAGGGCATTGTGAGGCAACTAACACTTCTTTGGACTCCACGACAAAATGGAGTCGCTGAAAGGAAGAATATGACTCTTATGGATATGGTGCAATCTATGATGGCTAAGGCTAACTTGGATATTGCCTATTGAGGTGATGCATTGCTTAATACAATGCATATTTTGAATAGAGTGCCCTCTAAGCAAGTTGTTTTTGTGCCATATGAGTTATGGTTGAAGAAAACCCCTAACTTAAGTTATCTTCATCGTTATTGTACATGCTAGAGGGAGGAAGTGTGCCTTCCATAGTTATTCTGAGCATTCTAGGGGGTATGTGTTCTTGGACATAAGTGATAAGATTTGAAATGTCTTTGAACCAAGAAATGCCAACTTTACTAAGGATAAGTTCCCTAAAGTTGGTGAATTTTATAATTTAGATACATTGGTTGAGGCTTTTATGCAACGTTAGTCTAGTGTTTTAGAAGTACCATTGACTACACCTTTCGTGGCGGAAGTTCCTCAATAAGAGGTTGTTTAAATGCCTCTTGCATCCCCACTTTTTAATAAGAAACAAGAAGAGGTTCTTCATGAGCAAGTTCAAGAGGAAGTTGAGGGAGTTCAAGAACTACATGATTAGGCTGTAGGGTAAGATCATAATGAGCCTTCTCCTATGCCTAATTTGAGACGTTCAAATCAACAAATTAGACCATCAAAAGTAAGGTGGAATTTGGGGGGAAGTGAGGCAAACTTTGTGTCATCTAAGATTGACGAATCAAGTAATGTGCAAGAAGCTCTTGAAGACCTTCACAAAGAGAAGTGGCAAATGACAATGCAAGATGAAATGAATTTGATGCATCTCAATTAGGTTTGGGACTTAGCTGAATTATCTCCTGGCTAAAAAGTTGTTGGGAACAAGTGTGTTCTTAAGATAAAATTGGATTTTGATGGTACTATTGAAAAATACAAGGCCTAATTGGTGGCCAAGGGATTCACAGAGAAAGAGGGTATAGATTTTAAGGATACCTTCTCATTTGTTGTGAAATTCAATTCCATCAGATTATTGCTTCCTATTATGGCTTATATGGACTTGGAATTGCATCAAATGGAAGTAAAAACTGCCTTTCTTAATGGTGATTTGAGAGAGGAGATTTACGTGTAACAACTCGAGGGGTTTGTTGAAAATGGTCAAGAGCACAAAGTGTGTAAACTTAAGAAGTATAAATATGGTCTTAAGCAAGCTTCAAGATAGTGATACTTGAAGTTTCCTGATGCAATCACAAATTTTAGTTTTGTGATGATGCATAAAGACCATTGTGTTTATGTGTATGCTTTTGGGCCCAAATTTGCCAATATGACTCTATATGTGGATGACATATTGGTAGCAAGTAATAGGTTGAGTTTGTTGAAAACCATCAAATGTTGGTTGTCTTCTACCTTCGATATGAAGGATATGGGAGAAACTACCTATATCCATGGTGTTAAGATCCTAAGAGATAGGAAAGCTAAGATTTTGTCCGTATCTCAAGAACCTTATATTGATAAGATTCTTGCAAAGTTCAACTTGACAAACTCAAAACCAATGAGTACACCACTTGTATATGGGTACAAGCTTAGGTAAGATTTGTGTCCTCATAGTACTAAAAAAAAGGTGAAATGAAAAAAGTCTCATACCTTACCACCATTGGAAGTCTAATGTATTCCATATTGTGTACATGGCCTAACATTAGCCAAGTTATAGGTCTACTGGCAAGATATTCTTCTAACCCTAAAATCAAGCATTAGAAGTGTGTGAAAAGGGTCTTTAAGTATCTTAAGGGCAAAATGGACTAATGGCTATGCTACTAAGGATAGAATCTTGGTTTGTATGGCTACATTGATGTTGTTTAGGGTCATGATCATGATTTGCTCAAAATTACATCTGACTATGTTTTTATGCTATATAATAGGGTTACTTCTTGCAGTAGGAAGAAATAAACTTGCACAACATTGTCAACAATGGAGGCTGAATTTGTTGCCAATGCCTCAGTTGTGTAAGAGGCCTTGTGGCTTGGAAATTTTATTCAGCTCTTAGGGTCAATTGGGCCTTTGGAAACGCCGACGACTATCTATTATGATTGTATGGCAGCTTGGGCGTACACAAAGGACCCTATGTATCATGGAAAGACTAAGCACAATAGCATAAAGTATCATTTTCTTAGAGATGCAATAGGAGAGGGAGAAATTAAGTTAGAGTACATATCTATGGACCTAATGGTGGTTGACCTTATGACTAGGACATTGCCACCATTTCATTTTGCTAAATATGTAAAGGCAATGGGTCTTTATAGATTATGAAATGTTGGTGTAATTTTCTCCTTATTGTATAACACTTGTAAGACGTTTGATATATGAAAAGTTTTTTATCAATTATTGATGCATTTTAATTTGAAACAACAATGAGAAATATACATGTCAATCATAGGTTGAGGTTGGTTTTTCTCACACGAGCCATCCACCCTTATGTCTTTGCGCAAGATCTAGGATGAGACTGCTAAAGTCTTAAATTTATGTTATCTCTTAAAAGGGATATGTGACTTATGTGTCATACATTTAAGTGGGAGTCATGAACGTACAGATGACAACTTTAGTCTTATTCATCTTGATTATACATGCATCAAGATAGGGTGATCAAGGTCATGAAGTTTGTATGTCCACTCATATATATTATTCTATGATTTCATTCTCAAGAGTGGAAATAAGGAGTATTTCATGGTTGTTTGACATGTCCTCCTATTATTAAGATTAATAGGAGTTACACATCTAAATGTTTTAAGAGGGAGAACTGATTACTTCTGAGGTGGAGTCACTACTACTGAAGCCCTTGAGCATGCACCTGGGAGGTTTCATTTAAAAACAAAAATGAGAGTGTGAGTTCAATGAGCTAGTTTTACATCACTTACCCATAACTAACCACTAGTTATAGAGCTAGTTCTACATCGCTTACCCAGATTAGGTTAACCATTATCTACTGGTAGCTATGGAGCTAGTTCTAGATCATATGCCCATAATTAGAAACCACTAGTTACAGAACTAATTCTACATCGCTTATCCACACTAGGTTAACCATTTTGTGTTGGTATAATAACATGCATAAAACATATCACTATACCATAGGCTAAGAACCATTTCCTTTTTATCAACCAATAACATCATCTCAATGTAAATTCAAATCAAATAAGATTTAACTTTCAAACTTCAATTCATATTTGCTAAAACATAACTTGTACTAGCAATGTTCACTTGTAATATATCATTCACATAAAGCACAAAATCAATATTCACTTCATGATATAATAGAAGTCATTTTTATAAAATCAACTTAAAAATACACTAACCATTTTGCAAATTATTGCTAAGCACACTCACACATTTTGTGCCTCTCCTTTACCCACACAAAATGAATTTCACATAGGAATTTATTACCAAATTAGGAAATAAAATATTTACAATTATATATTTGGTTTAACGGAATTTGAGATTAGTGTTTAATCAAGTCACATGTATGCTAATCGTAGATGATGAGTCACATTTGTGTATAGGTTGAATTCCCTTTTGTCACAATCGTGATGACTCTTCTGTCACGATCATGATCCCTACCTAGAATTATTTCTTAATTTTCACATAGCAAAAGTTCAAATTAAGTTTTGAAGACTTCTAGACATTTTCTCACCTATGTCTCTAGTATCCATAGCATCAAAAATTAAGCCATTTGAACTTCTACATCATAAAACATGCACCAATATCACAAGCTACTCCAACATAGGGGAAAAATCAAGTCACCATTTTTAATCTCAAATTTCAATGTCATTCATCTAAAATTAGGTCAGGCCTCTTATAGAGATTCTCAATACTATGTCCTAGGTTTCATCTCCAATTAGAATCACTCAATTTGAAGGTCTGTTGGAGGTGTTATGGTCAAAATAATCGGACTGTTCAAATAACTGAAGAACCTAAAATAAAATGTCATTAAACATAGTTAGGAAAACTTACCACTTTCTTTCAATCTTTTAGAAACTTTAAGAACACTTAGTCTTGATCAAGCGTTCTTCAAATCATGCTCCAAAACCATGAAAAATCAGCAACCTTCCTCTTCTCTTTGGATAAAACCACCTTTGCTCTTGTCCTTTTGTTCTTTTGTTTCATTCTCACTGTTATGATATCAAATGAAGCGATGTTTTGTCTTACTTTACTCCTTCAACATATGACATATGTCATCTCCCATGATGAGTCATGAATCCACTAATCACCATATAAAAATACCAATTTGCCTTTAATCACTACTTAAAAAGGCCATATTGTTTTTTAATAAATCTAATTCATCAACATATCGATCTAAATTTCAAAAATATTCCACAGCTATCTTATCATGAAATTGACCATGAAATTCCCTAATTAGAGTCAATACTTATTGATTGGATGCTTTAAATTTTTTTGAATGTGTTTAAAATCATCGATACTCATTATTTTCCAAAAAGGTATTTTAGTTCTAAAGTTCTGAAATCCATCCAATTGGACTTGTTTTCAACTCGATTCATCATCATTAAAACTTAATACTTGTTTTGGACAATTCACTATTCAAATGGAAATACTAGTAACTGAATATAAAAATTTATATTCAATGAAAGGAAAGTTCGATCTTTTTACATTACCAATATTGTGAATGCTTCAAGAAGTGTTTCAACTGTCCCCATCACAATGTTATAGAGCAACTCCTTATCCAATACTTTTATTAATAATTACCTATGGATAACATTTTAGTAGAGGTAGCAAGTGGTGGAGCACTAGGTAAGAAGACTCTCAAGGGGGTAAGAACATTAATTGAGCGTATATAGGGTAAATAAGTTAACCATTTAATATTTGCAACAATTTTTGTAAGGAAAATAGTTCATCTATGGAACATCATTTAAATCAAGTAACATCAATTTTTAGATGGATTATTGAAAGGAAAACACATGTGAAAGCTTAAGGATATGTGAAATCACAAACCATCCTTACAAGAAAGAAAGATGGAGTATATTAATGCTATAACAAAAAGTGTTTTCCATCAATACTCTCCATATCCTCACACCTATAGTCTAGGTTAGAGAGATTAATAAACTTGAGTTACAGAGAGAATAAGTAGAAAAGAAACTTTCAAAATAGGTCATAGGATGCACAATAATTTCAACCAAAACCACAGGCCTCCTCTAACTTAAGTATGTCATTGAAAGATATGGCTAAATCTTTTGCTAGTAACATTTTGCAATTCCAATAGAATGTGTAGCAGTTTCATCAGGAGATCAAATTTAAATTGCAAGAGATAAGGACTAGCACTAAAAATTGGGGAATCCTTGAGCTAAATGGTAGTTGCTACCAACCATTTAAAAGCCTTAAGAGGAGGAAAATTGTCATCACAACCTGAGATAAATTTAAAGAATTTTATTGCAGTTGCCTTTAGGAGTGGTAGGAAGTTTAAGGGCTCAAAGAGGACCATGTAAAGGATAGATAGTGAAGAAGAAATTGACAAGTAGTTTAAAAAAGAAAGGATACAACATCTAGCTCAAAGGTAAATGTCAAATAACTAATTGTTGTTAAGACAAACCCTCTATCTTTCCTTAGCATGTTAATAAAGTCAAATGAGGAGAACAAAGGTAAGGAGATTTGGAGACTTTTCAAAAGATTGAAGTGAATATATTATTGTTGGATGCAATAAAATAGGTGCCAATATATGCAAATTCGTTAAGAAATTATGTACCAACAAGTAAAAGTTGAGCCATAATGAAATGATTATTAGAGGTGAACTGTTTTTCTAGTCTTTAAAAGAAAAAATACTCCTAAGTGTAAGAATCCAGGCATGTTCATGATTCCTTGTAAAATTTGTAACACTATGAGTAAATAAGTTATGTAAGATTTAAGAACATTAATTAATGTTATGCCTTATTTCTTATATGCTTCTTTAAATCTAGGCCCTTTGAAAGAAATTCATGTTACCATACAACTGACTAATTGCACTAATGCTTACCTAGATGCAGTTATTGAGGATGTACTAGTGTAGGTGAATAAAATAATATTTCCCACAAATTTTTATGTGGTGGATATGGAAAATGACATGTCCCCTAATTCTACACTTATCTTATTAGGGAAATCGTTCCTTCACATGACCTAAACTAAAATAGATGTTCATAAGGTACCCTCGCTAGGGAATTTAATGGGAATGTTATTCATTTCAATATTTTTTATGTCATGAAGCACCCCAGAAGATGACCTTTCTATTTTTGTGATTAACGTGATTGAACCTTCAGCGCAAAAAGATTTTAAGTGGAGATCTGCATATAAACTTAAAGCATTTTTAACTTAGGAGAAAACAAAGCTTTTTATATCTCGAGGAAAAGCTTTATTATTGGTTAAAAAGTGCTTCTTTATTGCTCTAGATATAAATTGTTTTTGTGTAGTTTACATTAGTTGGTTCCTTCTGTGATTACCAATGCTTCTCCCTATGGTGCAATAGAGACTAAGAGTCTAAAAACAAGAAGACATTGAAGATGAGTGTTTATTGACTCGAGCCTTGTCCTGAAGAATTTTAAGTGTAGAATTTGTGATAGTTGGAGATTAAAATTTTATCAGGTAATTGTTGGATCGGGAAAAGAAAGCATGCCATATTTGGAGAACTGGTAGATTTCAAAACCTTTTAGAAATCTTATTTGCAGCAGAAGCAATACATCTAAATCATCATGCCAATCTATACATGATATGGTATAAGGATAACAATAATCATAAATAAGATAGTGATATTACCGACTCCTTCGCTACAACTTTAATTTCTCGCTGCACTTTCCTCTCTTTCTTTTTGTATCCAAAGCCTTTGCTTTTGAATCCTTTTCTTTGTCAATCTATCCTCTCCTTGTTGTTGTATCCTCAACCAATTTGATTTACCTCTTGTTCTTCTAGTACAACTTTGTTAACAAAGTCCTTTGGTGGGAAAGGAGACAAAATGTTTGGAAGAGATTTTTCTTAGAAGAAATGGACCAAAACTGAGACTCTTCTCATGAAAATTTCGGGTCACTCTTGCATGAAAGGAGAGAGAGAGTCAAACCATGCAAGAAAACCTGCTTACACCCTCAATTTTGGTTATGCACGGAATGGAAGAAGAGAATAACATATAATGCATTATTTCTTACTTTAATCAATCATAAAGTAGCCAATAAATGAGTCTCTTCTCATTTATCCTTAAGATGGCTAATGAAAATACTGTTAACCTAAATATGACCTACCAATTTTAGTTTTGGAAGATGGAAGAAAGAAGATGTTCCATCCAATGCACATCTTTCTTCTTTAATCCAATGAATGCTAATAGGTTATATGCTAACATTAAACGATAACCATTAAACCATTTAATGGTAAGTTCATAACTCCATTTAATGATGATAAACCATAATAAAGACCATCTTTAT
>JAOSBN010062010.1:0-13755 GCA_027563595.1 Erythroxylum suave | reverse complement strand
TTTATTATAATAAATATTGGTATAATGATAATATTATAGATTTAAATATGGTTTATGTTATTTATAATAACTTAATACAAATAAACTATGGGAATTTTTAATTATATTTAAATAATTAATTTCATTTAAATATCATAACTGATATAATATCATAAACATGTATATTTATAATTATTTACTATAATTACTCCGTATAATTTAATTTAAGAATAGCTTAATGGCCCTAAATTTATATGTTATTTAAACAATGACTAAATAAGTTAATTTTAAATATAATCATATTATGTTAGATACTAAGTATATTTAAATTAAAATAATAGTTACATAATTAATATAGTTATTATTAGACATATATAACACAATATTATACACAATTATAAAATAATATTATATATGGTAACACATATTACTATTAATAATAATTAAAGTTATTCCTATTATATAATAATTAAATTTTATTATATATGTAATAACATATATTGTAATAGGATTACTATTACAAAAGATATAAAATTTAAAATTATATCTTTTGTAATTTTTGTTACCTTTTCATTATAGTAATTAATTTAAATAGCTTCAGAAGATATTATTATTAAATTTTTTATTAGAATAATGTTATATATCCAAAGATATATGATTATTAATAGACATCTAAATATAATAGTGATATATATCTTCCATCAAAGCGATAACATTATTTAATAATAGTACAAAATATTATACTATTAACGTTAAGTATAGTACTATATATATAAAATAATATATACTATAATATTATATAGTCCAAAACATATATATGCGTAATTATAATAATTTATTTAAGTATATAATATATAATACCTCTTTCTCTCTCTATAGCAATTAAGCCTAAGGTTTGGCGTTCAGCTTAAAGGAGAAAATGAAACAGGTGTGAAGTTCTAAAATTATGTTTCAGTTGTCAATATTATACATATGCAAGTTTTAATCATTCTATCTTTAATAAAATATCTTTTACATTTTTCCATTAAAAGGATAAGGTAATTTTTGGATAAAAATATGAGTGTATATCTCTTGTTAAGGTCTTGTTAAATTATAATATTATTTCTTAAATTCACATATATAAGATTCTAAATAACAAAGATCACATATTTCCATGTTATTTAAATGCCAAAGAGCATTTATGTTTTCTGTGTCTGCAGTTATTTGTCTATGATCGATTAAATCCTTTCCAATAAATTCTTTAAAGATTTCTATTGCTATAACATGGAATGTTATGCTATTAGTTATTGCTTCTTTATAATGAGTTGTATTTTTCAAATATTCTTCATTATCTAATAAAATTTTTTGTACTACTCCATTAGTTTTATAGGTAATAAAATGCC
This sequence comes from Erythroxylum suave, assembly GCA_027563595.1. Classification (NCBI taxonomy): domain Eukaryota; kingdom Viridiplantae; phylum Streptophyta; class Magnoliopsida; order Malpighiales; family Erythroxylaceae; genus Erythroxylum; species Erythroxylum suave. The sequence goes on along the minus strand of JAOSBN010062010.1, from coordinate 12,394 downwards.
ATAGAGAATTTTTGTTTATTACATCTCCAAATGGTTTTTCAATTTGTAATAGTAGTTGTAATTTATTGGTCCAGTTTAATATTATTTCTTTTAGATTTATTACACAATCAATGTTAAGAGTATTGTCAGATCCAGTTGTAATAAGTTTTGGTGTATATTCAAGTGGATATTTTCTTATCTTTGAATCCTTTTTGTAATAACCTTGACTATTTAGAAAGTCATCTAAAGTCCATTGCCATGTATATGAATCTTGATCTTGATTATCTTTTTTACGTTTATCTCCACTGATATGTTCTCTATGTAGATGTTCTCGTTTTATATTTTGTGTGTCTTTGTTCTTACTACCTTCTGGAGGATCATCTTGTTCTGCAAAATTTTCTTCGTTTGATTCATAAGCATGTATAATTTCATCTTTTTTTATTATTTGATTTAATTGATTATTTGAATGCAAAATTAATGTTTGCATTAATTGTGTGATTTCTTCTAATTGATTTTGTATGCTTTGTTCAACAGTTTCTAATGATTCAATATTCAAAACTGAAGAATCTTCTATATTTGAGCTTTCCATGGTCTAGAAATTACAATAGGCTTTGTATTAGGCTATGATACCACTTTTATTCTTTGGATACCATTTTCTAAATTTTTAATTTCTTGTTTTTGATTTTTATTTTCGATGAGTAATTCATTTATTGATTGTAATAATTTATTTTGTTTCTGCAATAATTTTGTTAATTGATATTCTAATTGTCGATATTGTTCTTTAATATTATGCAAATCTTGACTAATACTCATAATGTTTGTTTTAGATAGGTTGTTAGATCATAAATTTGAGTTTGCAATATATCTAATTTATTGGATGTTTCTATGGTGGAATGTATGACAGATGGGTTGTAATAGGTATGTCTTCAGATTTATTAATCCCTAGAGGTCTTTCAATTCGTAATGATTGCGATCGAATTAAAGGTGATTTAAATAAAGAAGATGAATTATCTGAAAAAGAATGTCTATTAGTAATTGGATATTGAATAGTAGGTAAAGTTCTTAATGTTGTTTGCAAATTAGTTCCTACTTTTGCAACATCTTTAAAAAGTTGGTCAATATATATTTTTTCTGTCTTTTTAAATTCAACACTATGATGAGAATTGGTAAGCGCATAACTAATTTGATATGTTATTGAAAAAGGATATTGACCCTGAGTCATTAAATGTTCATTATAAAATTTATATGCAATTGTAATAGTATCTTCTAAGTCTTTTGATATTAATGGTAATCCTAATTTTAATCTAGTATTAAATTTTATTTTTCCATAAGCTAAATTTCATTCATTATTGCAATGATTTGATTATTTAAATTAGTCATTCGTTCGTCTAGAATAGCTATTCTTATAGGTGAGTCAATTCCTTCTTGAAAAGTAGAATTTAAAAATATCTGTATAGTAGAGAGATGTATATATCCTATTTTATTTCGTTTTTCGGTAGGTAATTTATGTAAATGTCTAGAAATTTGTTCTTGATTTATAAGATTAATTTGAATATGTCCATTGCATTTATCTAGTCTAATAGGAGTTTCATGAATTATTTTACTAAAATAAATAATATTTTGTCGATTGATAAGTTCATTAAAGATTGAAGTTTTATGAATGTCTTGTCCATCTTTTAGATTTAATTGTGTCTTAGCTATTTGTTTTTATCTTTTCATTAGATAGTAGTGTGTCTATATGGAATGTTCCTAAGGCTTTATGTAATTTGAGATTTTCTACATCTAATATGTTTTGATTATTTTGATCTTCAGATTGTTCAGTGACACTGATGCCAAGGATTATGTATTTTGTGATCAATAAGGAATTTTTCAAATTGATTTAATTCATTTGTATAAAATTGATGAAATTGTCTTTCTGAATCTAATTTTTCTTGTATTGGTTGTAAGGTTTGAAGATTAGTGATTATTTCATGAAGATAATGATATCTATTTATCCAATATTGTAATTGTATAAAATGTTGGTGTTTCATATATTCTAATGCTTCTATTTGTTGTTCTAACTGTTGGCAAACACAACAATTAGATTGCTGACAGATAGAACATGAATTATAATGATAATAATGAGAAGACATTAGATTATTCTAAATTATGATAATCTATATCAGGATCAAAGAATTTATCTAAAATGTATTGAAACAAAAGAGAATTAAATCCATATCTATGACATGTAAAGAAATAATCATTTAATTCAAAATAAGGTAATGTAATTGTACAGATAATTAAATAAAACAATATTAAATGAATGAGAAAATAAAAGATCTAAATAAATGGGAATATAATGTAAAGAGAGAGAGAAATAAAGTGAATAAAAACTGATAAAATCATGATATTAAGAATTATTATCTTTTTGTATAAACTGATTTAATTTTTCTATGATACGAATAATAAGTTCAATTTCTCGTTCACATTCTTTTAATTTGTATATATTATCTGGATCATATGTGAGATCTTCATTTATCATTTCAATATAACTATCTAAATTTTCTTTTAATTGTTTAATTTTATTTCTAAATCCGTGTAATTTAGTCATATAAATTCGTTCTCCAATTCGTCTAATGTATTGATCTTCCATTTAACAAATTAATTTTGATATTTTGTCTAAATCTCTTTTGATATATGTCCTGGTATTATTTTGAACATGTTTTATTATCCATAATGTTTGCTTAATTTGGAATATCCTAGCTTAATTATTTAGTGATTTTGCTTTTGCTAATTTTAATTGGAATTTGTTAGCCCAAAATTGATTATTTTAAAACATTATTCTATTACTTGTAATTTGAGATTTCAAGTTATGTTTAAGGTCAAAATAATGCATAATAAAAACTTTTTATTGATGGAAAATTGAAAAAGAGTACAAGATGTTTAAAACTTAATCTATAAGTTTAGTAATTTGTTTTGTATAGAACTTCTTAGAATCTCTGGTAATTTGTTTTAACGTGTTTGTCATCTGGACCAAAGTAGCAGTTTCATACATGTTCTGATATCTTCTTGCATCTCTACTTTTTGAAGCTTTCTTGTTTTGAGCATGATAGATGATAAGTAAATGATCTAATTCTTCTTCTCGTTCATATTCTTTCTTGATTGCATTTTTTAAATAACGTTTTTGATTGAAGTAACTGGAATTCATAGCTGAAATGGAAAAATGTAAAAGATATTTTATTAAAGATAGAACGATTAAAACTTTCATATGTATAATATTGACAACTGAAACATAATTTCAGAACTTCATAACTGTTTTGTTTTCTCCTTGAAGTTGAACGCCAAACCTTAGGCTGAATTGCTATAAAGAGAGAAAGAGGTAAGAGAACTAAGAATTTATTTCATTGTATCTTGAAAGGTAGAGACTTCTACATTATATAGACGGAGCGAAGAAGAAAAAACTAATAATGTACCTAATGGCCGACAATATGGCCGACAGCTTTACTAAAGGAAAACAGTAAAAAGCAAAGTAAAAGTAAAGCAAACTTAATAATTTACATATACGACAAGGAGAAAGCAGATGCTTCTGCTTTCCTGACCCTGACTGGTCTACATTGTGTCAATCAGGTGTAAAGCTGATTCCTTTTGTCACTCTTCAATTATTGCTTCAATTGCTTCTGATTTGTTTTCATTGGTCTGTGATGTGGATGGACAATAATTGCATCGATGGTCTTTATAACCTTGCATGTGCTTACATATAGCTTCTTTCCAACTTGTATTAAGGGTTGCAAAAATGCCATTGATATGATTAAATGGGCTTATGAACTGCTTGACTAATTGCAATGTCTCTTTCTGTATAGGTTGTTTGTAGGAAGAGACCATTAATAAATTGAATCCTTTGTAATTGATGAGAATTATGGAATATGTGTCAATTCGCATTGCTTGCTGGTCAATGCCTCCCATGCAATTGAGATTAAATTGGTTGATCAAGTCCCAATCAGTTTGGTGATTAGGACGTGTGTCAATAAGAGGAAGGTGCCGTTGCTAATTCCAATGGGATACATGCCATTCTTGATAGAACGATTTCTGCATCTCTTACTGTATCCTGTGTCTTGAATACAGGATAACTACTCCATACCTTGATGTAGATTTCTCTATCTTTTACAAACCTGTCTTTATAATTTTCGACTGCTTGGATAAATCCGATAGGAAACTCAGAAAGAATCTGAGCATTGATTATATACATGATGTCAATAAGTCCACTCTGAAATAGTAAATAGGTAGTCAAAGGATTTGCTTCTGGTAGGATGATTGCTTTTGGTCCAAATATTCCACGATTTTGAGGATAGCAATGAAAAATCTTTTGTTCTTCGGTCCATGTGTTGATATTTTGGAAGCATTCGAAAAACATTTCTGAAGTTAATCTTTTTGCTTCTTGCTAGATAGATCTAGAAGGGATAACATTAATCCTGTTTAGGTTTACCGGTTTTCCTAGAACTTGCTTTCTTGTATTGGATGGAGATGGTGGTGGTGTTTTTAGTACTTGGGTATATTGAGGTTGAAGAGATGGATGTTGTTGTTTGTATTCAACTAATGATTTTTCTGCTTCTGTCTTGGTGGTAAAGCTTTTGTGTAATATTCCTGCATGTCCAATACAGTGTGTAGCTGCCTTGTGCCAAGCATCATAAATACCTGCCATTGGTCCACTATAAATGACATAAGTTTTGGATTTTTTTTCATCTTCTTGCTTTTGTGGTTTAATGGTGGATGTTTGTGACTGAGTAATCTGTTGAGGAGAGTTTGGTGTAGGAATAGGGATAGTATTTTTAGTCGTTGAAGTGTTTTGGATAATGGTTGGAGTGCTTGGTTCTGTTTTGAGGTTTTGTTTGAGGACTGAAAGGGTGGTTTTTAATTGGTTAATATCTATGATAATGGTTCCAATTAGTTATTGTTGGTTGATTAATTCAAGCTCTTTTTGTGCTAATGCATCTTCTAAACTTGATATAGCTGCTTCCCTGCAAGAAAATTGTTAGAGGATTTGATATATTGTAAATCAAATGAATATTGGTTTAACTCGAGTTGCCATCGAATTAATTTGCCTTGATTATAGTTGGCCCTTATATTATATCTGAGGAATCCACATAGATATTTTGAATATGCTTGAACAGTAAATGTAATAGGTAATAAATCAATATGCCACTTTCTTAAGGTCTTAAGACAAGCAAGCGTTTCTTTTTCGTGCATAGGATATCTGTATTCGGTGGGATTGAAAGTCCCATTAATATATTTGCATAAATGATATTTCTTTTGATCAGGGGGTTTTGCCAAAAGGCAACTTGCCCATGTATCATTACTTGCATCAATCTGAACTATATCGTGGGAAAGATAATTATATAGAGATGGTAATTGTGTACATAAAGCTTTGAGTTTCCTCGTTGCTTTGGTGTCTACATCATCCCAAGTCCATTGCTTTTTAGTACTGCATTTAAGTTGTAAAAACTTCTTTTCCTTTGCAAAATTTTTAAAGAAACCTTGGTCTAAAATATAATTCAGAAGTCCTAGAAATTGTTGTACTTGAGTTTTATTGGTCAATTGATCGGGAAAATTATGTATTTTTATTAAAATATTGGGTTGTAATTTTAAGTATCCATTATGAAATTCAATTCCTAAATATTTGATATTTTGTTGTGCAACTTTAGCTTTCTTCTTGCTTAAAATTAATCCTTTCTCACTGCATCGTCGAAGGACTATTTTTATCTTTTTTAAATGATCTAATTTATCTTGATTGGAATAGATAATAATGTCATCAATATAAACAAAAGTAAATTCGTCTAAGCCTTCTAAATTTTGATCCATAAATCGTTGATAGATACTTGGTGCTTGTTTTAATCCAAATGGTAAAACATTCCATTGGTAAAATTTTTGAGGATGACACGTAAAAGCAGTTAAAGGTTTTGTATTTTCACGTAATCTTAGTTGCCAATATCCTGATTTTGCATCAAGTGTTGTAAACCAAGTATGTCCTTTTAATTTGTTAATTATGTAGTCTTTTTGAGGTAATTTACATGCATCTCCTATAGTAGCTTTGTTCATCTTTTTATAATTAACAACCATTCGTCTTTTTCCTCGTTTTTGTTTAGCTAAATTATTGACATAAAATGCTAGTGCAAAATGTTTGCTAGTACTAGGGGTGATTAAATTTTTTATAAGTCCGCACATTCTGTTATAAATTCTTGGACGTCAATTTGTGAATAGGATATATTATTACGAATATTTATTTCTTGTGATGGATCTTTTAGTTTAATTTAGATAAGTTGATTGTTATTATTTTTGATAGGGTCTAATGGATTTTCACCACAAACAGCATCTAGTAAGGTTTCTATTTCTAATTGAATACTGATATTATTCAATAAAAAAAACTAAAGTGAATCAAGTTGAGAGGTAATTTGTTGTAATTTCTGATAATAGGTTGAATGATAAATAGTAATTTTAAGAATGATTGATTTTTGTTATAAGGAATTAATTACTGGGGTTTTTAATGTAATATAGTGTAAATATTGACAAAAAGGATTATATAATTTTAAAAAATTATTGCCTAATATTAAAGGTAATCCAAATTCTTGTTGATATATAGATGGTATTGGAAACGTATAGTTTTCTATAATAATATTATTATAATAACTTACATACCAAATAGATTTAAAAGTTCTATCTACTATTCGTATTTGTAAGGGTTTTTCTAGTTTTTTCCAATTATTTAAAAGTTGTTTAGAAGCAATACATATTGTGGCTCCTATGTCTATGTATGCATTTTATTATTATGAATTTTCACTTGAATAAAAGTTGTATTGAGATTTACTTGAGGAGATTGTTGAGTCTGTATCATAATCAGATTCTATAGGTTCTAAATTTTTTATAAAAGCTGCATTTAATATAGTTATCTTTTCTTTAAATTTAAAATTTTCTTTTGTGGACATTGATTTGCATAATGTCCTTCTTCTTTGCATAACCAACATCTACAATTTTTCTTTCTTTGTGGGCAATCTTTTTTCTTAGGTTTAAATTATCTATATTTTTGTCGTCTAAAACATTTTTTATATGGTATAAAAGGTCTTTTTCTATAATATTTTTAGGATATTTTTTCCATTTATATTTTCGTGATGATCTATAATTTTTACTAATTCTCTGTTGACCATATGTTGTACATCTATATTTTTGTGGAACTTTTGCATTTTTTGAACAACATAATTGTATTTTATTATGTTTTAAAGTTTTTCTTAATTGTGATTCTAAACATTGTTCAGCTAGATATTTCTGTGTAGTATTTATAGCACCTCCTAAGTTATGTGCTATTATATTTTCACCTACTAATTTTTGAAATCTTTCTTCTACTTTTTGATTAAAAGGATAAGGTAATTTTTGGATAAAAATATGAGTGTATATCTCTTGTTCAAGTCTTGTTAAATTATAATAGTATTTCTTAAATTCACATATATAAGATTCTAAATAACAAAGATCACATATTTTCAAGTTATTTAAATGCCAAAGAGTAATTATTTTTTGTGTGTCTGCAGTTATTTGTCTATGATTGATTAAATCCTTTGTAATAAATTCTTTAAAGATTTCTGTTGCTATAGCATGGAATGTTGTGCTATCAGTTATTGCTTCTTTATAATGAGTTGTATTTTTCAAATATTCTTTATTATCTAATAAAATTTTTTGTACTACTCCACTAGTTTTATAGGTAATAAAATGCCATAGAGAATTTTTGTTTATTACATCTCCAAATGGTTTTTCAATTTGTAATAGTAGTTGTAATTTATTGGTCCAGTTTAATATTATTTCTTCTAGATTTATTACACAATCAATGTTAAGAGTATTTTCAGATCCAGTTGTAATAAGTTTTGGTGTATATTCAATTGGATATTTTCTTATCTTTGAACCCTTTTTGTAATAACCTTGTCTATTTAGAAAGTCATCTGAAGTCCATTGCCATGTATATGAATCTTAATCTTGATTATCTTTTTTACGTTTATCTCCACTAATATGTTCTCTATGTAGATGTTCTCGTTTCATATTTTGAGTATCCTTATTCTTACTACTTCCTGGAGGATCATCTTGTTCTGCAAAATTTTCTTCGTCTGATTCATAAGCATGTATAATTTCATTTTTTTCTGTTATTTGATTTAGTTGATTATTTGAATGAAAAGTTAATGTTTGCATTAATTGTTTAATTTCTTCTAATTGATCTTGTATGTTTTGTTCAACAGTTTCTAATGATTCAATATTCAAAATTGAAGAATCCTCTATATTTGAGCTTTCCATGGTCTAGAAATTACAATAAGCTTTGCATTAGATGTAGAAATCATTCTATCAAGAATGGCATTTATCACCATTGGAATTAGCAACGACACCTATCCTCTTATTGACACACCTCCTAATCACCAAACTGATTGGGACTTGATCAACTAATTTAATCTCAATTGCATGGAAGGCGTTTACCAGCAAGTAATGTGAATTGACACAGATTCCGTGATTCACATCAACTACATAGAGAAAGCAGATGCTTCTGCTTTCTTGACCCCAGAGTGGTCCACATTGTGTCAATCAGGTGCAAAGAAGATTCCTTCTTTCACTCTTCAATTATTTCTTCGACTGCTTCTGATTTGTTATTGTTCGTCTGTGATGTGGATGGACAATAATTGCATCGATGGTCTTTATAACCTTGCATCTGCTTACATATAGCTTCTTTCAAGCTTGTATTAAGGATTGCAAAAATGTCGACGATATGATTAAATGGGCTTATGAACTGCTTGACTAATTGCAATGTCTCTTTCTGTATAGGTTGTTTGTAAGAAGAGACCATTAGTAAATAGAATCCTTTGTAATTGATGCAAATCATGGAATTTGTGTCAATTCGCATTGCTTTCTAGTAAACGCCTTCCATACAATTGAGATTAAATTGGTTGATCAAGTCCCAATCAGTTTGGTGATTAGGAGGTGTGTCAATAAGAGGATAGGTGCCGTTGCTAATTCCAATGGTGATAAATTCCATTCTTGATAGATCGATTTCTGCATCTCTTACTGTGTCCTGTGCCTTGAATACAGGATAACTGCTCCATACCTTGATGTAGATTTCTCTATCTTTTGCAAGCCTTTCTTTATAATTTTTGACTGCTTGGATACAGAAAGAATCTGAGTACTGATTATATACATAGTGTCAATAAGTCCACTCTGAAATAGTAAATAGGTAGTCAAAGGATTTGCTTCTGGTAGGATGATTGCTTTTGGTCCAAAGCTTCCACGATTTTGAGGATAGTAATGAAAAATCTTTTGTTCTTTAGTCCATGTGTTGATATTTTGGAAGCATACGAAAAACATTTCTGAAGTTAATCTTTTTGCTTCTTGCTAGATGGATCTACAAGGGATTGCATTAATCCTGTCTAGGTTTGCCGGTTTTCCCAGAACTTACATTCTTGTATTGGATGGAGATGGTGGTGGTGTTTTTAGTACCTGGGTATAATGAGGTCGAAGAGATGGATGTTGTTGTTTGTATTCAGCTAATGATTTTTCTACTTCTGTCTTGGTGTTAAAGCTTTTGTGTAATATTCCTGAATGTCCAATACAGTGTGTAGCTTCCTTGTGCCAAGCATCGTAAATACCTGCCATTGGTCCATTATAAATGACATATGTTTTGGATTATGCTTCATCTTCTTGCTTTTGTGGTTTAGTGGTGGATGTTTATGACTGAGTAATCTATTGAGGAGTGATTGGTGTAGGAATAGGGATAGTATTTTCAGTCGTTGAAGTGTTTTGGATAGTGGTTGGATTGCTTGGTTCTTTTTTGAGGTTTTGTTTTAAGACTGAAATGGTGGTTTTTAATTGGTTAATAGCTCTGGTAATGGTTCCAATTAGTTGTTGTTGGTTGCTTAATTGAAGCCTTTTTTATGCTAATGCATGTTATAAACTTGCTATAGCTGCTTCCATTCTCAGGTTAATATATCTGCAAGAAAATTGTTAGAGGATTTGATATATTGTAAATCAAATGAATATTGGTTTAACTTGAGTTGCCATCGAATTAATTTGCCTTGATTATAGTTAGCCGTTATATTATATCTGAGGAATCTACATAGATATTTTGAATATGTTTGAACAGTAAATGTAATAGGTAATAAATCAATACGCCACTTTCTTAAGGTATTAAGACACGCAAGCGTTTCTTTTTCGTGCATAGGATATCTGCATTCGGTGGGATTGAAAGTCCCATTAATATATTTACATAAATGATGTTTCTTTTGATCAGGGGGTTTTGCCAAAAGGCAACCTACCTATGTATCATTACTTGCATGAATCTGAACTATGAGTATATCGTGGGGAAGATAATTATATAGAGATGGTAATTGTGTACGTAAACCTTTGAGTTTCCTCATTGCTTTGGTGTCTGCATCATCCCAAGTCCATTGCTTTTTAGTACTACATTTAAGTTGTAAAAACTTCTTTTCCTTTGAAATTTTTTTAAAGAAACCTTGGTCTTAAATATAATTCAAAAGTCCTAGAAATTGTTGTACTTGAGTTTTATTGGTCAATTGATCGGGAAAATTATGTATTTTTATTAAAATATTGGGTTGTAATTTTAAGTATCCATTATGAAATTCAATTCCTAAATATTCGATATTTTGTTGTGCAATTTTAGCTTTCTTCTTGGAAATGGACTTCAGATGACTTTCTAAATAGACAAGGTTATTACAGAAATGGTTCAAAGATAAGAAAACATCTAATTGAATATACACCAAAACTTATTACAACTGGATCTGACAATACTCTTAACATTGATTGTGCAATAAATCCAGAAGAAATAATATTAAACCAGACCAATAAATTATAACTACTATTACAAATTGAAAAACCATTTGGAGATGTAATAAACAAAAATTCTCTACGGCATTTTATTACCTATAAAACTAGTGGAGTAGTACAAAAAATTTTATTAGATAATGAAGAATATTTGAAAAATACAACTCATTATAAAGAAGCAATAACTGATAGCACAACATTCCATGCTATAGGAATAAAAAGCTTTAAAGAATTTATTGGAAAGGATTTAATCGATCATAGACAAATAACTGCAGACACAGAAAAAATAAATGCTCTTTGGCATTTAAATAACATGGAAATATGTGATCTTTGTTGTTTAGAATCTTATATATGTGAATTTAAGAAATACTATTATAATTTAACAAGACCTAAACTAGAGATATACACTCATATTTTTATCCAAAAATTACCTTATCCTTTTAATCAAAAAGTCGAAGAAAGATTTAAAAAATTAGTAGGTGAAAATAAAATAGCACATAACTTAGGAGGTGCTATAAAAACTACACAAAAATATCTAACTGAACAAAGTCTAGAATCACAGTTAAGAAAACTTTAAAACATAATAAAATACAATTATGTTGTTCAAAAAATGAAGAAGTTCCACAAAAATATGGATGTACAACATACGGTAAACAGAGAATTAATTAAAATTATAGATCATCACGAAAATATAAATGGAAAAAATATCCTAAAAAATATTATAGAAAAAGACCTTTTATACCATATAAAAAATATTTTAGACGAAGAAAATATAGACAATTTAAACATATTACTGTTCAAACATATTAAAAATATCTATGTGAATTCCTCAGATATAATATAAGGGCCAACTATAATCAAGGCAGATTAATTCGATGGCAACTTGAGTTAAACCAATATTCATTTGATTTACAATATATCAAATCCTCTAACAATTTTCTTGCAGATATATTAACCCGAGAATGGAAGCAGCTATAGCAAGTTTAGAAGATGCATTAGCACAAAAGGAGCTTGAATTAATCAACCAACAATAACTAATTAGAACCACTACCAAAGATATTATCGAATTAAAAACCACCATTTTAGTCCTAAAACAAAACATCAAAACAGAACCAAGCACTCCAACCACTATCCAAAACACTTCAACGACTGAAAATACTATCCCTATTCCTACACTAATCACTCCTCAACAGATTACTCAGTCATAAACATTAAACCACAAAAGCAAGAAGAAGAAATAGAATCCAAAACATATGTCATTTATAATGGACCAATGGCAGGTATTTACGATGCTTGGCATAAGGCAGCTACACACTGTATTGGACATTCAGGAATATTACACAAAAGCTTTACCTCCAAGACAAAAGCAGAAAAATCATTAGCTGAATACAAACAACAACATTCATCTCTTCGACCTCAATATCCCCAAGTACTAAAAACACCACCACCATCTCCATCCAATACAAGAATGCAAGTTGTTGGACCCCGAATTTTTGATGAAAATAGAAATATTAAAATGAATTTAAATGAGAAAGAAATTGGTGAGAAATTTATGAATTTAAGGAAATTTGATGAAATTAAG
>JAOSBN010061999.1:0-13756 GCA_027563595.1 Erythroxylum suave | reverse complement strand
CTTGGTAAAACTCTCAAAGTGTCAAATGAGTAAAAGTTAAAACAGTTAGCAATGAAGTGGTTTTAGGATTTCAGCTGCAAAATTGGCTTTTAGTTTTTCCTACTCCAGCTAATTACTTTGAGTTGAGTACACATAATAATAGTAAACACAAATCTGCAGAATTTTAAACATGAACATCTTTGCTTTGAGTCAAACTGCAACTTAAAATTATGCGAGTGTTTGGTAGGTTTAGACCGCCTAAATGTGTTGTTATATAGGTTAAGTTGACGGGTCAATTACTAACTAGCTGAACAAACTTTGAAACTAACTTGTTTTCACCTAACCAAAAAGAAAAAGAAAAACAATCATTGGTTTTAATAAGATGACAACAATACTCCCACCTTTCTTTTTTTTGTTTCTCTTTCAAAGACATACCAAGAGCAGCTGAAAATTTGTCTGTGTGTTTACTTTAAAATTTGTTCCTGCAAATGATTTTAGTATGATGGAGTTGCTTATTACAAAATTCACCATGTTAATCTCCACTCAATAATGTTCCATAAACCAAGACATGATGGAGACGAGTCTTACTTTAAAACAATGAATGGAAAAATTGGACTAGCATAATTAATTCATTTGTTCAATGGAAAAATTGGAATGATAGACATGAAACAAATATTTAACAGAACATAGCAATTGATGAGTTTCAGAACATTGCTGTTTGCATATCAAGTAAATGCTAAAGGCAAGAGCATTTTCTAATCATGGTATCTTCAGTGTGCCACCCAGAAAAAGAATTACATTTAATTAACGAAAGAACACATTATATTGAGGGAAGTTTAAGTCAAAACAATCTTGAAGTTTCTGTGTTAAATACAAAAGTTCATCTATAGTTTGTTATGAAGTAATCATCATAACAACCAGTTACATTGAATAATTTTCTCAAGTAGCAACCCGATAGAAATGTTATCAGACTCTAAAATCATCCACTAAACAAACCTAGAAACAGAAAACAACAGATCATCAAAAAACAAAAAAGAAACCTAGAAGATAATTTCGAGATGTGTACTTGTGTTACATGATTAATCATTCACATATTCACAACCTCATGAGCATCTAAATTAATAGGCTTTGCAAGGCTTACCCAAAGTAGTTTACCAAGAAAGGTTTAGTAACTTGGACATAAGAAAACTAGTAACAGAGTCTCCTTACAAATGCATAAGCATTCTATTGAAAGAAAACTGCAACGTTCAAAACAATAGCTCCAGTACCAAGGCACTCTATGGAAGGAAGCTTTGAAACTCTTGGATAGTTGAACATTGTCACTGTTGTCACCATTTCTATGTGAATAGAGAAACCTTAGCAATTAATAGCATTATATCATATAGTTTCAAATCAAGCCAAAGCCAAAATTAGACGACTGAATCTCTAATAATTTGAGAGAAAATAAAGATTCCCATATATCCCCAACCAAAACCATAAAACCAAGAACAACATTGATTCTTTTAATTCCAATTCTCTAATTTGGTTATTTGCCCAAATGAAAGACTAACAAAACAAAGCCCTTTAAAGTTGATTGAATGAGAATATAATAATAGTTTAGTAAAGATTCAACAATAGTGTACAAATTCTCAGAAAAAGAATCCCAACTCAGATTCTATCAACTCAAATTGGAACTTAATGCAATGCAAGCATCTCAATCACAAAACAAGTTTCCTCTATGGAAGAAACAGTAATTAAGAAGGCAATTTTGAAGGGAAAAAGTAAAGGAAAAGCACACTTACTTTACGAAAACAAGTTCCAGTTTTGGTTTGAAGTTACTCACTTTGCTGGTTCGGACTAATCTCTAGATGTTTAGTTCCATACTTAAACAAACCTAGAAAGAGAAAACAACAGATCATCAAAAAACAAAAAAGAAACCTAGAAAACAAGTAATGGAGCAGGTAATTACCATGGAGAACAATGAAGTAATGGAGTAGCAATGTTAAAAAGAAAGTATTTGATGGGTGATATCAGTGAACTATTGCAACTAATTTATCAACTCATACAAAATTCAAGATAAATCATAAAATGAAAGTAAAGGGGAAAGGATGGATGGACAAAGATCGAAGCTTACCAGTAATAGCAACGTTCGTCTCTAGTTTTGATCAGTGATATTTGGCACCTTTTGATTTGTGGTGATTCTATGTTCAGCAGAACTCTGAGAAATGAGTAGAAAAATATAGGTTTCATGATTAACGATAAGAAAAAGAAGAAGTGGCTGAAGAAATAATTGGTATTAAAAAATTATTGAGGGTATATTAGTTAGTATATATTTATTAGTTTACGTTCCAACCTAAGCCCTCTGAATTGAAGGTTTCTTATTCTCACTGTTTAGGATGGAATCGAACATAACATAAAACCCTTTCCTTCCATCCCATTCCGTCCATTCCATTATAAAACCTTCAACCAAATGATGGAAGTGTGTTACGTTCCATTCCATTCCATTATTAACCCTCCATCCAAACAGACCCTTAGGACTCTTCTAATTGGCTACATTACATCAAAATCTAATCAAATAAAGTTTACATGCCAACTTGCAAGATTGCATCCATATCCTTGAAGATCTCCGCTATCTTCAGATGATTCTCACATATGGTCTTTATCTATTAGATTTGACTAATCTCCAATGTGATCTTTAAGTTGATCTTGTCATGTCATCATATGCCACATCACCCATAGTTTTCACGTCACTGCTGATGTGTTTTCCAAGTCACCAAGGCCTATCCTCACATAGGTTCATCAATGCACGTCCATGGATAGGTTCATCTTCTATGATCAACCTCACTCATGGTGCAATATCGTCGCTCCATGACTAAGTACAAGACATAATCTGAGATAGTATAAAACCTCGCATGTTTTACATACCTTCAACCTACCTCGCCGAAGTCAAGTGCTTATGCTCCTTTCCTCACTCATATGCCTTTGTGTACCCTCGGGTCTTACATGACTTAGTTCGCTAACTCTGCGGGACCTCACATCTGAATCTCACATCTCGTTGAAGATTTCCTCCAATGCGTGTCTACGCGTACGCATGCGTATCAAATCTTGACTACTCTCAAGATCTTTGCCGATACTTCCCACATCCCTCGCCTATTTCATAAGTTCCTCGGGTTTTGTTCGCCAAGTTACAAGACTTCGCCTTGTTCCCTCGTTAACATGCCTTTCTTGTATTGAATTATGTGCTAAGCATTGGCCAAGGCTTGCCAACACTAGCATGATCCTTCAGTTTGGACTTAGGGGTTTAACAAACCATCCTCACTAGAAGAATTCAACGCCCTCATTGAAATTATTTGTGAGCACTCCTCCAAGAGTGGTTCCCTCAAAGACTCCTTCTCTAACTATTAAAGATTGGAGCAAGCCTTCTCTTCCATTGAAAATTTTCCCATTTACCACCCCCTCTTTCCACCGAGTTTGTTTTTGCATGGGTCCTCCTCCATAAGGCTCATAACATTCAAATAGGCAATGTTGCTGATGGCTCCTTCCCCTGAGTCATCTTCATCGCTCCCTCCTTTGTCCTTCGTGACTATGGAGTTCATCTACTCCTCACCCTTCTTTCTCTTCGGGCATTCTCGAGCATAATGCAACCCCTCATAGATGAAGCATGCAACCTTCCCCTTTGATTGCTTCTTCTTATATTGAGAAGATTCTCCCACCTTCTATTTGCCTTTCTCCTTGCCATCCCGAGTTCTACCATTTTTCTTGTCCTCTCCACTTGGTATAATTAGTGGTGGCAATTGGAGGTCCACCAAGGCATCTGCCACTGCTATTGCACTAGGGAGGTCCTTCGCGTTTTGCCTCTGAAGCTCTATTTGTGCCTAACCTTGTAAGCCGTTAATGAAGTTGAACAACTTGTCTTCCTCTGACATGTTCCATATGTCCAACATCACTGATGTGAACTTCCTCACATACTCCCCCACTGAGTTGTCTTGCTTCAACCCCTTCAAAACTACCTGCACTAATATCATTAGAGATCCTCGTCCTTCACCACAACTTGGCATCACCCATAATGTACATTGCTATGATTGACACCTTCTCCGAGTCCGTCACATTTGCCATTGCAAAGTACTGATCCAAGTCCCACAGAAAATTTTCGCGCTCATTAGCACTCCTCTTACCATCGAAAACTTGTGGCTCTCGCACCTTCACCCTAGTGCTTTCCACTCAGACACCTGTCTCATGCTTTGCCATCGCACGTTTGAGCACCAATAGATCATAACTCATATCCTCACAAGCTTTCATCTGGTCCTCAAGTGCTCTCATAGTTGCTTGAGGCTCCCTCTCTAAGGCTACAATACGTCCTAACAAAGGAACTACTCCCTCACCCGTTAGGGCTAGAGACTCAAGAATTGCCTCTATTATGGTAACCCTTTCCGTTAGATTACTTCTAGTAGCCATCACTCTAGATTGTCTCTATATTAGCTATCACAACGGTCTACTTTGGACTCAAACTTTTACTACAAGTCGCGTCCATCTTCGTATGGTAATCGCACTTCAATCTGCTTAAGCAAGATTCAGCCTTCTCATATGAATGTCACCGAACAATTCTGTTAGCCCTCCTTTTATTAGTGATATATCAGTTAAGAAAATTAACCTTTTGTACTTGAGAAATGGGACTGTAAATTATTTCACATATTCCTTTACAATGACAATTTATTGGCTTGCATGTTCCTGATTCACATTGGACCCATTTTTCAGTTATTGCGTGATGGTTGTATTGCATAAGGGTTATGTCAACTGTGCATAGGAATTTTATATTTGATAGAGATGGAATTAGTGAAGGACATATATGTGGAAAGGACCCATAAATCTAATGCTTTGAAGTTTTGGGATGAAGTATGGTATCAAAGCCCCTAAGTATATTCCCTCACTAGATCTATGATGAAGATCTCCTATAAAAGTGGGCTCCTCAAATCCAACAAGTGGTATCAGAGCTGATTGTTCGGTAAGGAAAGACTATGGAGATGGTAATCAGATCCTGTAATTGCCTTCCCATGAAGAAGAGCAAGGAGACTCCTGGTGGGCTTAGACCAGTGAAGTAGAAGCGCTCTTAGTGACGCCATATACTCAAACTGTTAAGAAAAAAGGCAGATTAAGGCTTTCACTCAAGGGGGAGCCTAAGCCTAATATGGAATTTTACACTTGAGGGGGAGATTATTGGGATGATAAATGTGAGTAGGAATCCCATATTGAAAAGAGATGGAACTAGTGAATGACATATAAGTGAAAAGGACCTATAAACCTAATGCTTTAAGATTTTCAGTTGAAGTGTGGTGTCAAAGCCTATGAGTATGTTTCCTCACTAGATCTATAATGAAGATGTCTCATAAAAGTAGACTCCCCAGCTTTAACATTCTGATCTTATGTTGTTACACTTTGTTTATGAAGCAGTTAAGTAAGTCCATGCTTCTTTTGGGTTTTACACAATATTTTCAAATTCAAATTATTTCAATCGGTTCAACAGGAATAATTAGGAGCAGAGTAATTTTTTTAGTTTAGATTATTATGATCATATTTATATGTAAAAACCAGTTAGTTTTCTAAGCCATAATTGACTTTTTAAATCATAAAAGTATATTCTTCTTCATTGACAACCTAGTTAATTATTTGATCCCCTTCTTTTTATGAGAAGTTCTATTAGCTCCTTTTCTAACTTCACTTTACACTTCTAAACTTCTCTTTCAAAATCCTTTAACCATCTCTCTTCTCAACCTTTCTAATCTCCCTAGTTTTACCTCTTCCTTTATTAAAGCCATTATGTGACCAATAAAAAGTCATATGTTTGGCCCTACAAAAGAGGAATATTGTAAAGAAACCAAAAAGAGAGTGACGACAGGGGAATTTCTCAGCTGGGTCACATTTTCTGTACTTTATTTTATTTATTTTCCTCCTATTTGATATTGTTTTCTTTATATGTTGCTTCCATTGCGTGAGGTTTAGCTTAAAATTTTGATCTTGCTGTTGTTTATCATCTCTGACTCTACATGGCTGGGTTCGAGTATCATCTCTCTCTCCATATTCAGAGTGTTAACGAAACCTAAAGTTTCTCACTTTGCCTCTCTTTCTGCTCCTTCTTCATTACGAAACTTGCTTTGCCCTTCTTATTTTCTTGTTCAATCTTAACAAACCATAACATTAATTCTCTTGTTTCAGATTTCTTTATGTTTTCTCTTTCGTTCAGAACT
Organism: Erythroxylum suave; assembly: GCA_027563595.1. NCBI lineage: Eukaryota > Viridiplantae > Streptophyta > Magnoliopsida > Malpighiales > Erythroxylaceae > Erythroxylum > Erythroxylum suave. The sequence goes on along the minus strand of JAOSBN010061999.1, from coordinate 7,556 downwards.
ATATGTTACTTTCTTTAACCTTCCAAGATATTCCCATCTCATTTTCTTGAAAGTAAACGTCTTTGATCTATCTCTTTCTTGGTTCTAGGTGTAAAGAACATCCTTTGACTAGTTCGGTTTTCATTTTTCAGTGAATTCAAAGTTTTATAAAAACTAAATCAGTCTACTCGTAGCACCAAAATTTTTGATACATGTCAAACATTTTAGAAAATAAAACCTAACTCTATATATATATATAAATAAAGACAAAATTGTTGGTTTATACACTTGTAGTCCATTTATTTTTGGTTGTAAATTTATTTGTATGACATTATTATTATTTAATAAAAGGTATTCTTTATTTTTGTGTATTTGTTAATTATTTAATTATTAATCATAAAGATAAAATCCATGGAATAATTGTTTTGCAATTAAAAATTATAATGCGATTATAATTATTCGAATTGCATTTTTTTGTATTATTCCTAAAATGTTCCTAGTTGTAGATTATCTTATAATGACGGTTGTATAATTGATCCTCAAACTTGAGATTACCAAGGTATCTAATGTGGGGATTATTATGTTTTAATTCTACTTATGAATCGTCCTAGGATAATTTAGTTGGTAGTAATTGGATACAATATGAACCATATGTAAATAGTCGAGTAAGTCAATATAGGATTTGTCACTCTAAAGTAATTAGAGAGAATATTCTACTGTTCTTGATTAGTAATGATTTATGGAATTCTCTGGCCAAAGTGAATTGACATTTGAAAAGGTGTTTTCAAATTGTAATTATAAATCAATTACAAATTAGCAAGAACGAATATGATCGGATCATAAGAGTAGACACTATATCCATACTCCGTCCAATTCAAATATTGAATGATGAAAGGATTAAATTATACTTTATAGCCATGCACTGATAGGTTAAGTCAATTATTTTAACATTCCTGATATTTGGGTAATCATTAAATGTTGCTAGACATCAATGATGATTTATGATTATGAATTATTTAATTAGAGAATTAAAGATAAATTAAAAGAAGTTTTAATTTATCTATCTAATTGTGAATTAGAATTAGAATTTATAATCATTACTAATTTATTAGGAACCTAAACATCAAAGAGCAATTTGTGTTAATTTAATTAAGTTGGACTTAATTATAAAGTTTGAAAAACTTTGGGAATCAAATATGATATATTTGATTTTATTAAAATTAAAATAATTATAATTAGAATTTGATTTTAATTCTAATTAAAGAGGTTTAATTTTAATAAAAGAATTTCATGATTTTTCTATTTAAAGGGAAGAACTTTTAGAAGTTAGCACTTTTTGTCTTCTTTCTCTTAAAGTAGTTTGAGAATTGCTCTGTGGGTACCATCAAAGGTTGGATGCTTAAACAACTCGTGCTTGATCAATCGAAGAAAGTTTCAAAGATTTTTTTCAATAGGAAAGTGAATAAGGTACAATTTCTAAATCGTTTAATATTTTATTCAAGTTTATTCAATTATTAGGATCCGCTCGGAATTTGTAAATTTTTTTTGTTTTCTGCTGTGCTTGTGATTCGATCATAGTTGGATTCAACAAAAATGTATGCTACTATCTTTAGCTTTTTGGGATATTCCCATCTCATTTTCTTGAAAGTAAATGTCTCTATATAAAAAAGTTAAAATCAGAACTGTATGTTACTATCTTTAACTTTTTGGGATATTCCCATCTTATTTTCTTGTCTTTGATTTATCTATTTCTTGGTTCTTGACGTAAAGAACATCTTTTGAGTAGTTCAGTTTTCATTTTTTGGCAAATTGAAAATCTTATAAAACTAAATTAATTAACTCCTAGACAATGGCACCAAAGTTTTTCATACATGTCAAACATTTTGGAAAATAAAACATAACTCTGCATAACTAAATTTGTAATAGTAGTGAGAAAGGATCATATCTACAGAAAGTGTGTGTTTAGATTTTTAGTAAATCAGTATAGGAACTGTAACACCCTCTATACGGAACCTACAACCATCCACACATAAAGACAACCAATTTCCTATAGGTACATTCACGACATGCATTTATGTTCAATGCTATACATATACACATTATAAAACTCCTTAATGTTTAACATTATCTTTTAACAGTAGTAAAACATTTTTACATTTATATGGTAATCTAAAAGAAAATGTACAATTTCCTTTAATCATTACATATACAATCATCTTTAACTAAAAATGCCTTCTTCTATCTGTTGGTCTTGGTCCTTGTAGATGTTCTTTGTACCTTACTCATATGACTTGGACCTACACGGGTTAACACTCGTGCTAAGCTTAAGAGTTTAGCGGAGAAACACTTAGTTTTGATGACCATTCACAACAGTCATCTGCCAAGCACATACATTCATGAATATATTACAAATATAAATAACGATGGTATACTTAATCAAATAAATAATGCAAACATGCTTCAATTTTTTTTCATATACCATAAATTCACCTTAAAAAACTCAAACATTGATATTCAACACTCAATGATACAAATTATCAATACAAATGCAAATGGTCATTTATATACCGATTATTTATGTTGTCATACTATATTTCTTATTTATATTTCTTTACTTTATTTTTTGTATTAGCCTGCACATTTCTATGGGTATGGATAACATATGCTGTGGATATTCAAAGATATCAAACTATGGATGCCCGAAAGTATCGAATTGTAGATATCCAAAGGCATCGAATTGTAGACACCGGTGGTGTCAAACTGTAGCAGCTGCACTGTAACCCTATAGGCATGCCTATCTATCAACAACCAAGACAATAGAGCAGACACTATAACATTTCCTTTAACCATTTGCAAATTTCACAATTCATATATTAACAAATCATATGATATACATTTCAAGTTGTAAAATCTATATCTGTGTTCATACATGCAAGCCATAACTAATGACTATTAGAAGGATGTCAGAATCACACTTTTATAATCATGCTATACACATATGAGCAATACATATGCAAATAAATCATTTATGAACATATAATTTTTCTTTGGAATGCATTATGCTCAATCTTAAATTCCAATATTCAATCACCCAATTCACATATGGTAAGTCCTATTTCATTTATTTCTAGATGTTTGAAAATTTTCATACACATTCATAAAGGTTTGGATAAGATGTGGTAGAAATCAGAAACAAAAACAATGCCATGATCGTACTCTCTCGATTTATACCAGTGCTTGTTCATTAATATGCATATGGAAAAAGTCAGAACTAGGTTTTAAGGTCTTCTATACATTTTTTCCTTTGTGTCTAGCTTCTATAGCACTAACAATAAGACCATTTAGGGTTCTAGTTATGAGATATAGGCAAAATATCACAAGCTTCTCCAAAACAGGGGTAGCATTAGGTCACCTTTTCTTATCTCAATTTCTAAGGTCATAGAGCCATAATTAAGTCATAGTCCCTTCTGGAGATATTTATCTCTGTTCCTTAGGTTTCATATGCAATTAAAATCACACAATTTTGAGGCATGTAGGCTAAGTTATGACTCAAACAATGTGGTTGACTCAAACAAACCCTAGACAGAATTCCACTACACGATACTCTCTTGTCATATACAGCCAAGTTCATGCAAAATAACATCAAAGCAACATCCCAACAATAATTACACATCAAAATGAATCTTTATATCCATTCAATCATACATGAATATAGAAATCAACTAAGTGAAGTACCAAACCTGAAAATTGACAAAGTAGGTCTTCTATTGCCTTTCCTTCCCTTCCTATTTAGTTTTAGTTGACTCACCAACTAGAAACACCAAAAATATACCTCTCAATCCCACTTATAACCTTATAATTTCATTCCTTCATAAGCAAAGTAACAAGAGATAAAGGTGAAGAGAAAATCACTAACATTTACTTTGATTTCTAGGTAAGATTTACTTGATTTCTTACATTAAAAAAAGAAAATGATGGGATGAAGAAGGTGAAATGTAGAGGATAAAAATCTAAACTTATAGCCACCAAAATGTCATGCATCTCCCCTCTCTATATCCCTATTCTAAAACTTTCAAGACTCACATATATGCTTAATTCCTATTGGACACACATGCTTTATTATTATTGGTCACACATGTCTTAATCCAATTGGTCCATGTATTAACTTTAGAAAAATTCCATATTGGTCCTTCTTCTTCCTTTACTTCCAACATTGGCCTATAATATTATAAATTAATTTCATTCCCCTATGTTTTCGTTCTTTAACGTAATAAATTTCATACAATTTGGTTAATTATTCTAGGAGTTATACCTAAAACAGTACAAGCTGTTCAAAAACAAGGACAATAGTTATAACTCAACTTCAAGCCAGAATTCAAAAATATTAAAGGCACAATAAAATTTCGATTATTTTATGAAAGATTTAGATTATGACTCTATATCAATTTGCAATTGGAATTATCCAGTTTGGAGGTATACAAACTAAGATATGGCCAAATTACAAAGGTATGTTCATGTCGAAACGAACAAATTAACCATTTACCCAAATCTTTTACATTAAGTACCATTATGTCCCTTACTATACTTAGATGCACTTAATTCATTTGTTATGCTCACTTCTTAATACACCTAGACATGCTATAATACTTCTAGGGTATATGTTGGGGCCTTATAGGAGTTAAGGGGTTTCGGTTGAATTCATTTATTAAAATAAAGTAATACTAAACTATTGGAGACAAATCAAACCAAATAGTGTAAAATCCTAAGGATTAATCAGTGGGTTTCGAATCTAGTTTGTGGTTCAATCTTGAAGTTCATACAAATATGCATAATCATTCATCATATTATTTTCATAACTCTCTTGAAGCTATTAATCGTAGATTAATTGTAACATCCCGTTCCCATATTGGGAGCCCAGAAATATGGTACATGAGAACTAGCAATGTGGTAATAGAGAAATGCATTTCATGCTCATGCATAATATAGCATGCATACACGTGAATTTGATCATTGCACACGTTACAATAATTTGTTCATGCACTCATTTGACATTTCCAAGTATAAATGATTGATATAATGTGATTATGATATGGGTAGTGATAATTTTGTTCTGAAAATTGATTCAACGAATTGAGTTATCGATTTAGAATTTTTGGAGAATTCGAGAATTTTTTTTGGAATTATGAGTAATTTTTGGACTAGGAAAAATGTTAAGTGGCAGGATAGTGGTTAAATGGTAGTAGAAATAAATATCAAATGGTAGTAGAATTATTGAAAAGTGATATTGGGATTTAATGACACATGTCATTTAAAATTGGGAGTCAACTGGATCAGAATTGGTAGAAAAATGGACTAGTATTTTAAAGGATCATAAGAGAAACCATAAAAAAGTGACATGTGGCACACTTGCTAAACTCATGTTTTTATTGAGTGAAAGACCTAGTCAGTTGCTTCACTTTCTTCGTAAGTCACTCCTACCTTCATCTTCTTCATTTCTTCTTCTTCTTCTTCTTCTTCTTCTTCATGTTTTTGCCTCACCAAGCTTCATTAATGTTGCACCTTGCTTTCATCCATCATTTACTTCTATTTTCTTTGTCTTCTTCACCTTACCACAAGAAGACCCAAGCAACTCCTGCATGAGAGTTGATGGTCATGTGATACTTGGGAAGGATAGGGTTAGATGATTTTTTTCTGAAGACCTTAAAGCTTAATCAAGAAAGTAGCACCCAAACCTTTATGGGTTTTTTAAATATAAGCATATTTAATGATTGTTTGGGATGAAATGAAAATGATAAAGGTGATGTTACGTTGATGAGGAATTAAGTAGGTTATGTTATATTCTTGTTCATATGATGAGAAATAATTCATAAGTTGATATAAGGATGATTTCGAGAAGTAGCACCTAAACCTTTATGGGTTATTTAAATATAAACATATGAAATGAAAATGATAAAGGTGATGTTACGTTGATGAGGAATTAAGTAGGTTACGTTATATTCTTGTTCATATGATGAGAAATAATTAAGTAGGTTATGTTATATTCTTGTTCATATGACGAGAAACAATTCATAAGTTGATACAAGGATGATTTTGAGATGTATTTAGGGTATAAATGATGTGTAAAATGGATTAAATTGTTGATGAAGTTATGGATGCTTTAATGTTCAGTTTTATTCATAAAATGAACAATGAATTGTAAATTGTTTTGTGGATGGCTTGAATTTGAAATAGAGGTGATCTTGATGAAGAAATGATAGAACATTGGAAGATGAGTGCTGGAAAATATAGCAGTAACATATTCACTGATTGTGCTTCTGTGAAAGTTTGCCATGACTAACTTGTAGGATTTCACGAGGAATTTTCCTCTCGGGAAAAGTTTGCCGTGGCCAACTCTTGGCTTTGCCATGACCAACTTTCCTGCACAACTTGAACATGCATTGGTATTTTGACAATATCTCGTTCTGTAATTATCCAAATGGAATGATTTTTGATTTGGAGTCAACTAGAGACATAGGAATACAAATTGATTGAAGACATATAATTTTAATTCAGTCTCTAATAATTTCAATTTCTGGATGGAAGTTAAGTATAGGGCACTGTTCTAGTATAAGAGTAGTCCAAAAATATTTGTAGTATGAATTTTGGAGTATTGAACCTAATTAAATGATCTTAGTGTCATTAGAAACTTAAGAGATAGGAGAACATTTTTCTAGAAGAAATTATTGCCAAATTACTTCATTTAAATTGTCTAAATGATCAAGAACAGTAGACCCAAAAGTCAGCTTTTGGAAAAACATCTGAAATGATTCATTAGGTTATGAAATTAGATTCAAAGTGTTTATTTGAGGTATAAACCCTACGTACAAATGATACTTAATTGAGTTTTGATATATGATTGATAATGTGATGAAAATAATGGAAAGATATCCAGGATTGTCATTGAGCATGCATTGCACATATTCTACATACACATTTGTGCATAAAGGAATACTTATAATTGTGCAATTATTAATGTGTGTGCAATACGTGTATTGCATAATTTTGATGTGCAGGATAAATGTCCACATTTTTCAGATCTTGGAAGCAATTGCTGATCTGGAACGTACTGTGAGTCGACCTAGATGGTCTCATTTCATTGTTTGCTATGATTTCAATTTCCGCATTGAATGACTACGATTATGATTATTATGCAATGTGAATATAATTGATCTGAATGTGATTTTCTTATGTTGATGCCGGACAATGAAGTTTCGAGACCAGATGCATAAATGTAATATTGAAGTGCTACTTCCATATAAATGAGAAGAAATAAGTGTATTCTTAACTTAATTGTTGAATGCCAGACCAAGTTCCGATGATGAATGTGAAAATGATTGTGAATCCGAAATCATGTGACTGATTGAAAATATGTGAACGTGATGCATTCCATTATATGAATACATAAAACATAAAGGTAGTTGTGACCGGAGTAGCTACCGAAAAAGAGCTTAAAGCTCAAACTGTGAAAAAGAGCTTAAAGCTCAGATTGTGAAAAAGAGCTTAAAGCTCAGAAAGTGTATAAGAGCCAAAGGCTCACT
>JAOSBN010061948.1:0-13759 GCA_027563595.1 Erythroxylum suave | reverse complement strand
GGAGGATGGAGCTGAGAGAGAAGCTGAAGGAGATGTTGGGCGAGAGCAGCGAGTTCCGTGGGATTCAGGAGCAAGCGTTAAAGTCGATTTTGGACGGGACGCCGAGGGTTTTAGTGGTCATGAGTACGGGAGGCGGGAAGAGTTTGATGTTTATGTTGCCGGCATGGCTACGTACGGGAGGGGTCAGCATTGTCGTGGTACCGTTGATCGCGCTGAGGAGAGATATGGCACGGCGGTGCAGGGAGGTGGGTATTCGGTGTGAGACGTTCGAAGCGACGAAGACGTCGTACGAGGGCGAGTTGATTTTGGTCACGCCGGAGTCGGCGTTGAGCGACGGGTTCGCGACGTTGATGAATTCGTTGAAGGGGTCAGGGCGGTTGGACCGGATTGTGATCGACGAGTGTCATGTCATGCTGAATGAGAGTCGGGACTTTAGACCGAAGCTACAGCGGCTGGGAGAACTGAATCGGGTCGGCGTACAGATTGTGATGTTGACGGCAACATTACCGCCGAGTAAAGAGGTGAGTCTTTTCGAGCGAGCATGGGTAACGCGAGAACAGGTCAAGATATTTCGTACGCGGACGAGCCGGAGCAACATTGAGTACCGGCGGCTACGAAGGCAAGCAGCCAGGGAGGAGGATCGAGAGGAGGAGTTGAGAGAATTTCTGAGGCGGGAATCGGGGCGCGTACGGGAAGAGGGCGGGGTGATGGTGGTATATAGCAATGGGGTAGAGGAGGCAAGGAGGATGGCGGAGGATTTAGGATGTGAAGCGTATTTCCACGAGGCAAAGGAGAAGAGTAGGATTTTGGATATGATCGTCGGAGGCGAACAGCAGGTGGTGGTTGCAACAAGCGCGTTTGGAATGGGGATTGACGTGAAGGATATTCGAGTGGTTGTACATGTACATCGGCCAAGATCGTTAATAGAATACGCGCAAGAGAGTGGAAGAGCAGGGAGGGACGGTATAAAGAGCACGGCATGGTTGGTTGATTTCAGTACGAGGGTAGGAGTACAGGATAGCGGGGGGAGGGAAATTACGGAGTCGGTTCGAGCGGACGAGGCCTGGGTGGATAGATTGATGGAGGATGGGTGCGTACGAGAGGTGCTGGACGAGTATCTGGACGGAGAGAGAGGTCGGGACGGCTGCGACGAGGCAGAAGAAAGTTGTGATGGTTGTACAATTGGAGAGGAGGAGCAGGAGGAGGAGGCGGAAACGAGGCGAGAGTGGGAGAGTAGAGAGGATCTACATTGGAGGATTCGAGAAGATCATAGCAATGAGGCCAGGAAGCAAGCACGATTAATGGAAGAGGGCAGGGCAAAGGTAAGGGAACTGGCGGGACGATGCGTGTGGTGTCGAAAGAGGGGATTGGCAGGCGAGCATGTATTATATTGGTGTCGAGAGAAGGGATCATCTCGCGTGCGGGATGTATACGGCGAGTTGAAGAATGAGATCAGAGGAAAGAAGCGGTTAGAGATGTTTGGGGGTTGCAATACCTGTTTTGCACCGTACGAGTGGTGTAATCGATGGAAAGACAGCGAGAGATACAGCGGGTTATGGGAGATGAGGAAGGAGGTGGAAAGGTGTCGATTTGAGGATGTGATCTTAGGTGAGGTCTGTACGAGGATCTGCGAGAGCGAAGAGTACGAGTATGAGTTGATAGAGAGAATCAAAAATGAGGGACTCGGGGACGTGAATAAAGAAAACTGGTTGGAGAAGATGGGAAGATATTTGGGAAAGAGAATCGAGTGGGGAGGGTACGAGACGTGGATTATAGTAAGAGAATTTGTGGAGTTTGAATAGGGGTTATAGCTGAATAGAGCTGAATTTCCTGGACTATATCCGCACCTACGTGGCCTGATCGTTGGCACATAGCGCAAGCAGATTAACCAGAGAGACATTGATCGTTCGCTAGGGGCAATAGCCGGTAGTATGAGGTATGTTACGATGAAGAGTACAACGATTAGCGGTACGACCATGGTAGCAGTCCCAGATATCATCGCCGGCAATGTCGAGAGCAGCACCAAGTATTTGCCCGAGCACAGAGTAGTCGCTTGTGTATAGTGCTATTCCATGTGCTTCAAATAATCGTGCGTATAATTATCTGGGCGTCATATCAAAGTGTTATCGCCGGGGATTACGCGGGGCGAGCGCATACATTGGAATGTGGCGTAATCATTTGAAAACCAGTTGAAAATCAGGAGGTATATTTATTTGACAGTCAGAGCTCGCATATTGCTCAAACTTTAATAAGTAACAAAAGACCATCGTACGAGACGATCCCCGGTCTCAGAATCTGGCTGGATCTATGGCTGTGGAACTTGATGGGGTGCAGCAGTTGCGCATGACGGCCGCACGGAGTCTGCTGCCGGCCATGATCCGCAGCCTCAGTACGGAGTCCATGGCCGACGACATGTCATCCCTCAAGCCCCGCCCACGGCCATGAAAACGTCGTTTTCTTAAGAACTCAAGCATCCGCGATAGTTGATTGCCGGGGGACGATCGAATAGCAGATTCTGACCGTGAAGTTACAGCCGGAATCAAGCCGGCAGAGCGTACGGTCATGCACGGAATTCGGTAAGTTTCAGACTGGTTTCTTTGTGCTGTCATATCTATCACCTGGTGTTTTACCAAAGGTCTCTGGAAAGAACGTATGCTCAAAGCATTGCCTTTGAAGGCAGACGTACGAGCAGAGCTGTGTTTACTGTTAACGGATTTACTTTGATCAGTTTCATTTGTGTCAATTCCAAGTACGGACTTTTCATGCCAGGATGTTGAAGTCTAGCCTGACCAGTAGGCATATCACATGCCGCCTCACCTACCAGTATCTGACCGGCATGTACGAGGAGGTAGAGGTAGAGCATTCGCATATTAGCATTGCCGGCAAGTAACCATACATCGCTGCTGGTGAATGGTTATTGAGCAAACAGGCCAAGGCCTCGACGGACCCACCGTACGCAAGACATGATCTACTTCCAGGCGCGCGCAGCGACAATGACGAACCAGCTATATGCCTCCACGCAGGGCATCGGCGTCCACGGTATGGTACGTTGTACGTGGCGCCGGCCATGAGTTGCAGCGGCGAAGCACGTCGTGAGGTGGGAGATGAAGCCGAGCGACCAGTGTACATATTGAAATGTAAGTTGCATTATTCTCATCAATCAATTCAGATCGCTGTGGTCGACTGGTCATGACACATGACTACAACCGAGAGGTTGCGAGTTCGATCCGCGGTCCGGGCCGATGATTTCACTTTACTTTGTACTTGACCTACTTCGGTAGTATTGAGGGTCCTTTCGGGGTAGCAGGGTTGCCGCAGCTTCGGCTGTTAATTCTCCGGTACGAAGTTGATTGAATAGGCGGGCTTGGGGTGGGCATCATTTCTTTTGCTTTTCTGTGCCGTACGATGATTTCTCTTTTACCATGTCCGGTTCAGCCTTTTGCCCCTGCTACGAGCTCGGGCTCTGAATTCGAAAGCCAGTTTTAGTCTGTAACATCCGTACTGCTCGGCATCGATTACTGAAGCTCCATTTTAGTTCGATGATAGTTTCACCGTGGCCACGGATCGGCCTCTACTCTTGCCCATGTACGGAACTTCGTATGAATCTACGCATGCGATTGCATTGTTGCTCGCCCCGCTTCCACCAACCCATTTCCCTGCTTGTCCTTGATCTTGCTACCAGTTCCTGCCCTCGCCTCCGTCATTGTGGCGTCAGCCGTGATTATGGGTCATGCCGCACCCTCCATGTACGGCCCTTCTCTGACGACTCGCTGCGAGCTCACTCTTACCTTCTCTGACGACTCACCGCGAGCTCACTCTTACCTTCTCTGACGACTCACTGCGAGCTCACTCCTACCTGTGCTCTCATTCATGGTAAAGGCCTTACCTTCCGTTCGTACAGACCTCACTGAGCAACTCACTGAGCGCTGAGCCTCACTTGTTCTCCGACGTGCCGGGCCCCCGCCGAAAACTCACTGAGCTCTGACTCTCATTCACCCTGCGCGGTCGCACCTTCCTCTGATCGCGCCTGCAGCCGCGTACGGCAGTCGCGTGGTTGCCCGCGGCCTATTTCTACAGATCTCCCTCCGTTTCAAACCTTTCCTCTTTCATACCACACCCATCAACCTCTTGCTGCTCTCGGGCGGGTATTCAGTAAGTCCCTCCCCCATCCCTTGCCTTTGCCTTTGCTGTTTCTGTCGCTTTGACGTTGCTACCGGTCGTACAATCGACTTGCAGCATCACCAGTGCACGTGATGGTATGCGTGGACTTGCAGACAAGACTACGCTGCCAGAGGCTTGTTGGTGCTGCAAGCTGATTGTACGAAGTACATTTGAATCTGAAAAATCCTGTCGCTCAATCTCATGTTCAATCAAGGCTCACGGACATGTGAGTTCTTACTCTGTTTTCTTTTCCTTTCAATTGTTTTCGCTTTTCAATCGTACTTTCATGTTTTCACGTACGATTCGGCATTCATAACACCTTTTCAAAGATACAAATACATCCGAATCTTCCTCTGGCCCCTGCAGCCTACCATGGCATATCGCGGGGGCTTCAACAACGCCCTGGTCCCTTCCGCCGGCTCCAGCATCTCTCCGGCTACGCAAAATGGCCGTACAATCACCGTCTCCGGCAACGCCTGGCGCAACCTCTGTGTTTCCCGACAGAGCATTGCCCTCCTGGAGTCCGCTGTCGGCGTTGACGTCGATCTTCCTTCGGCTGCCCGGGTCAACGTGAATCAGATTATTCACAGCCGGCAGTCGTACGTCAACGCCTTTCTCATCCAGTCTCGCGGCACCACTCATCCTTCCGGCCCCTGCACCCGCTGCCGCCAGCGTGGTACAGCGCCCTTTTCCGACTGTCGATATGCCTCAGGGCATTTTGGAAACTCTTGCGGTCCTTGCAAATATCCGGACGGGGCTTCACGCTGCTCTTTTGCTCGTACGGGCCTACCAGCACTCCCCCCTCCTCCTCCTGGCCCGGCTCTTCTAGCACTTCCTGCGCCGCCTGCTTCTACGGCTGGTCGCTCAACCTTGAGTTCTTCTGGCTCTAGCCTTGGCCGCCCTGCTCCCCGCCCTGCTACTCGACGGCCTCTTCCTGCTGCTCCGCCTGTTGCTGCTCGCCGTACACCATCGGCACCGGCAATTGTCATCGATCTCACGGGAGATGACGATGAAGCAGTTGAGGATGTTACGGCTTTATGGGACGAGGTTTTCGACTGGGATACTGCAACATGGATCAAGGAAGAGCCGGTTGCTTCAAAGGCCGCTCCAGCGGTTAGTACGACGTTTGGTTGCCGGCCCGCTGACAAGAATGCTGGTCCGCGCGACGATGATGACAGCGACTCCGGTACGGAGTATCCTGTGCCTCCTTTGCGCCCTCCTCAGGTCAGATCGACTTGAATACGCCGTACATCTTACGGTTATGGGTTTTCTCCGGGTTTATTTTTGTTGATGCTTTTTGTATTTTTTTTGAAAGCATAGAGTTGGAACTGTTTGGAAGTCAGCATGCAAAGTCAGAAGTCTGCATCCCGGCAATGGGAATCAATAAAGTGCTCGTACGAGTATTGAAAACCAATTGGAACGGGAGTAACTAGATGTCCCGAAGTGCTCAAAAGCAGAATCCTCTAAGACATATAATAAGATGAACCAAGCGAAAGTAGTTGGGTCTATAACTGGCAAGTGAATGGGTAAGCAAGGTAGTTCGATCGGGGCTTTTATGTATTGGTATGATGCTCCGTACTATCTAAGAAATCACGACTGGCCTGGGCTTAAGCTAGACCTCGAATGTTGGCCTCGTCGTACGACTAACTGCCTGGTTAGGATTGAGTTCTGCCTGGGTATCTTCTGCCACCTCAACCCAGACGCCTCGCTGGTGGCCTCGTCGTACGACTGCTTGGCTGGGATTGAGTTCTGCCTGGATATCTTCTGCCACCTCGCCTCGCTGTTGGCCTCGTCGTACGACTGCTTGGCTGGGATTGAGTTCTGCCTGGGTATCTTCTGCCACCTCAACCCAGATGTCGCGCTGCTGGTCTCGTTGTACGACTGTCTATTGGGATTGAGTTCTGCCTGGATATCTTCTGAACCCTCAGTCCAGATGGCTTGCTCGCTCGTAAGCACGTTATTGATCTAATACCGCGGGACGATAGAATCTCTTGATGTACTATTAGAAGACCATATCTTCGGCCTTGCATTCTTTGCTGCCGTACAAACTGCCTCCTCAGTGTTAAACCGTATAACGCCTCTTCCGTCATTAGCGTACGTACTACTTATATTATGGACAGCCAGGACATATACTAACCTCTACCCCTGTTAGGTTGTTAAGCACGTGAGTGAAAGCTATATTGAGATGCCGCCTAAAGGTAGGCTGGTTTAGAGCTTTATATATAGCACGGCGAGTCATAACAATGCATAAGAAGTCCCGATTAATTCATCCTGACTGCCCATTTCTTACCCAATGATTACTGATTTAGTTGCTTCTTCTAGTCTTGTTGTGTTATACGCCGTCTGGCTAGTGTAATATGTGGATTGAAAAAGATGAGGGCGGCTTATAGAGGCAACGTCCAGGAGTGACTAATTGCGTCTTAGCCGATGTCGTCCTAGGCGAGGCTTAGGGCTATTCGTACGGATTAGCGGAACGCTAAGCGGTCAATATACCAACCGGAGGAGAGTGGTTTGAATATGACGGCTAAAGATATTTGAGTTTGGAAGAAAAGTGGCAATATATCTAGCGAAGCGCCGAAGCGGATTACGTTTGGGGGATACAACGTGTGCAATATCGTACGAGGGTTTGTCGATATCTAGGCGGGCGACAACCCGTACCGATATTGAATTAATCGTGAACAGCAAAATAACAGTCAGAAAAACGTAGTATGATCAGAGGGACAGACTTCAATTAGTGGGAACACGTTAGACGATAGCCATTTTTTGATATTTAATTAGGTAAGATAGGTATGACGAGAATTTATATCGAGAAATGACTGTTGAATCAGAGTGATTAAAAGGTTAGTTGTAAAGAGCTAGCGTAGTTTTTAAAGGCCGTACGAGCGTGACGTGATTGACAAGGTTTGAGACTCGGATTGTAGTGTTATCTGAGATTAAACCTGGAGACTAGTGGCGTTTGAGAAGTGATAAAACCCCCATCAGTTATACATTCACATTATTAGATGAAGATAAGAAACTGAAAGCCCACCGATTTATGGTCAGTATATTTACCGTTGTAAGAATTTGACAAGGGTTAGGAAAATGGGAAATGACAGTGAGAGTTATAAATATAGCGTAGGGATATTAGAAGTTGGTGATGAGATGATTCGGGGTTACGAACAATTTTATAGTACGGATCAGAGGCGTTGGAAATGGTTTTTAAAACGGCAGTCAGATATATGAATTATATTTATATTGACGATGAGATTGAATTTGTAATGTAAGGATTAGTAGAGGAAAGACGATTAGAAAAGTTGTTCAATTTATGATTAAAAGAAGATATAAACGGGGTGTATGTGTGGGATTGGCAGGAAATTTAATTATATTATAGTATAAAAGTTAGAGATGTCGAATGAAGGAGAGAAGAAAACAGAGTGGATAGATATTATAGTCATAGATTTTAGATAAAATTTATTGTTGTTGAATGGAGATATAGTACGAACGAGTAAAGAATAGATTAAGTCCAATGAAAAAGATGAGTTAGAGTTATAGAGAAAGGGTGGAAGATTGGTTCGTAGATACGTTAAAGAAAAGGAGAGGAAGGGTAGGTAGTATTAACGTCAAGTAGACTGACTGTAATGTGCAAATGGTATCTAGGTAGATACCATTTATTTGTATGGGCGGCGGAGGCCAGTCCGACGTGCTTGGCAGCCAGCAGGGGGTAGATACCATTTAATGTTTGAGGGTAGATACCATTTATGTTTCCGCCGTCAATTTCGTTCAAACTTGGGCAAGTATCAAGTCACATATGTCCGCACCACGTAGCGAATTTGTAGGGTTGGAATCGCAGTTGTCAAGGCAGTATATGTCGACGAAGTTTGTATGGTCGTGGTTTTGATGGGGTGCGAGATGCGCGGCGGCAGCATGATCGACGCCCGTTGCCGTCGCGGCCACGGCGCTAGGCGGCCGGTGCGTGACACGGAGTAGGCACAGCAGGAGCGCGAGGCCATACAACCGGCAGGAATAGAGTGGTGATTATAGTAAGCGCGAGAGTAGGGTTATAGTCGAGACGGTTGTTTAAAGAAGACATTTTACGAAGGATTCATTCGAGGCGTTAGTGACGTTTCCGACAGCGCCGCAATCATATACGTGCAACGGGGTATTGTCGCCAGTAGGTTTCGGGCAAGGCCGTAGCAGTCGTCGATGTATGATTTGATTAACGGGCAAGCATTGGAAAGGATGTAGATCGACGTGGAATTATGGGACATTGGACAAGCGTGTTCAGACGAGTGTACCATGATTTGCAAGTCAGAGTTCAATAGATGAAGCCACGTTTTGATTGATTTATGGATCAAACATACAAATTGATCGTTGAATTATTAAAGGCATCGTTTTCATACCGGAAAGACATTGATCGTAGAGAGTAAAGCCGGCAATATGGCAAAGATTCAACGATCATACGTTCATGTAGCGCGAGCAGCAGCAGAGTTTAAGGCGCGAAAGAAGGAAGCGGAGCGAGGAGTGAGGTGACGGTTCAGTTTCAGGATTCAGGTATAAGAGGCAGAAGTGGTTCGGATGCGCCCGGGGATGCAGGAAGCCGTAGATCGACGTGTTCCGTATGCAAAAAGCAGTCAAGTCAGAAATGCATGCAATACATGCAGCGTACACGTCGAGCACGCGTGCGATCGTCGCGTCGGCGAGGCATAGACAAAGAGTCCGTAGGTAGAGTCGTTTAGGTTGAATGATTATATACCACAGGCAGTTTGAATCAAGAGACATAGATAAACAGTGTATCACAGACGCAAGGCAACAATCAGCAGTACCAGACGTGTTACCATAGGAAATACAACCAGTCCCAGAACGACGATGGCAGGGACCCCAGAAATTAGTTCCGGCGACATTGAGAGCAGCATCAGATATTTACCCGAGTACAAGGTCGTCGTTTGTTTGAAATGCCATATTGGCATATGGGCAAAGGAGATCCAAGGCCATTTCGCAGGCCCTAAGCATGGGAGGGTTGCCCGAGAAGGCCGGGCCATTGCCGAGTACGTCAAGGCCAGATACCCGGAGGTTCACCATAGCCACGAGACATTCATAGTGCCAAGCGGTGGCGTAAGGGAGATTGCCGAATTACCGATTTACGAGGACGGGTCACAGTGCCAGAGTTGTGGCAGTGTACAGCGGACAAAAGAGAGCAGACGGAAGCATTTACGCACACAGCATGGCGAGTCGCAGTTCGCAGGGAAGGGCCGTCCCAGCCGGAGGCAGTCGGTCCAAGCACAAGGCGAGGGAGGGCCATGGAGGCAGGTCCATTGTCAGAGATTATTCGTTGGCCGGTTTGGTTCGCAGTATTTCAAGGTAGAGCGCCGATTTGCCAGGCAAGCAACCAGTGGCGGAAGCGAAGGCGAGGAATCGACAAGATGGATGGAACGGATGGAAGCCGAAGTAAGGAGGACGACCGAGATCCAGAATCGGTCAGCAGACGTTGTCGAAGTCGAGGTGGGCGCGAGGAATTTATGGTTGGAGTTGACGCGATGGCCGGAGTATTTACGGGGATTGGACCGTGTGAAGTTGATGGAGTTGGTAGAGAGGCCAGAAGTGGACGAGGAGCCGGCGGAGGCGGCCATTTGGACGGCCATTGGGAGGGTTGCCAGATTTGGCCAGCGCACAGTCGGGAAGAGAGCAGCGCGGGAGGTACGGTTAGAGGTGATGAGGGAGGAGATGGAGAAGCAACCAAAGAAGCCGTTGATGGCATACCAGGACGAAGGGTCGATGAGCGTGTATGCCCGGCCATGGAAGCAGGTTATGATGTTTTTTATGAGAACAACGAAAGATATAGAGGTGGATGGAGATGTGGAAGGAGAGGTTGAGATGCGAGAAGGACGGCAATATAGGATGACGAAGAAGCAGAGGGAAAAATGGGAGAGGGTGGTTGTAGAAGCAAATGTCGAAGGCGAACGTTTAAGAAAAGATAGAGAGCGGGAGAAGAGGAGAAGGGCGCCGAAGAAGCGTCGAGAAGAGGTCGACAGCGATAAAGAGTACGAGATTAGCGAAGGGGAGGAAGAGGCAGAAATGGTCGGCGGAGGAGGGCGCGGAGAAGGGTTAGAAGAAGAAGAAGAATGGAGACCGTTGGATAGGGCGTGTTTGGAGTTTGGAATGTCATTGTTGGAGCAAAGGGGCGTGTCGGAAGATTATCAGCGCACGTTTGTGTGTGCGATTGCGGTTTTGGGAGTTGTCGAGGACGGTTGGCGAGACGTACACAGTTATCCCCCGATATTATCCAAGTTAATCAAGGTGGGACGGTTCATGATGGTGCAGACGGTATACGACGCGATTAACGAGGCGGAGAGCGAGGGTGAGCCGGAAGCCGAGGGAGCAGGGACGAAGCCAGAAGCATTATCGTTGGTACGAGAGATGGTGAAGGGGTATGGGACAAGGATGACGGGGTCGGCGATGAGTTGGATGTTCGACGTACGAACGTATGGATTGAAGATCCACAATCAGACGACGGCAGCCGGGCATGTCGATTGGGTGAATGGCGACACGATCACGTACAAGTCGATCCGGTTCAGCATGGACGCGTTGCGGGGAATGATGCAGAATTTAAGCAGCGCGGCGGCGAGGCAGTTGGAGGACGAGTTGTTGTTCGGATTCAAGCCGCCGCAGATTCCGTGGGCGTCGATTCAGGACGACCAAAGCACGATAAGCCAGGGAGAGAGTTTTTTAAGCAACGACGGCAACCAGGAGTGGGCGGCGTGCGGGACGGTATGGTTGATTAAGAGGATTGCGGCGGATAGTCGAGCCAGAGGGAGGATTGCAGACGCCGCCACCGGGACGATCAGGGAGGCGCCGGGCAGGGAGTATTTAGAGTCGGTAGTAGAGTTTCGGAGGAAGATGGCGGTGTTGATACACATGACAGCAGGGCAGCCGGCCAGGGGACCGGAGTTGTTGAGCGTGATGTACAGGAATACGGCGATGCAGCAGCGGGGAGTGTTTGTGGAGGATGGTTTGGTGGTATTCGTGACGAGGTACCATAAAAGCCAGTCGATGACGGGCAAGGAGAAGCCGATCCACCGGTATTTACCGCGCGAGGTGGGCGAGATGGTGGTGTCGTATTTGTGGTTAGTGTTGCCGTTCAGTACGATCGTTGAGCGAGAGGTTTTCGGAGGAGAAGGAAACGAAGGCAAGGTTGAGGGCCAGTTTTGGAGTAGAGATCCGGGCGTCGAGGGGCGTAGGTGGAAGTCGCCGAGGGTACGGGAGGCGATGAAGCACGAGACGGCGAAGGCGTTGGGCCAGCAGTTGACGATTCAATCGTGGAGAGAGATTGCAATCGCAGTTAGCCGGCGGTTCATGCGAGAGGAGGTCCAGTTCAAGGAGTTGGGGAAGCGAGGTGGGTCGGCCGAGGGGGGGTTGGTCGATAACATCATCGATGAGCAGGCCGGACACGGGTCCCACGTCGCAGGGATGATATATGGGCGATTAATGGGGGAGATGTTTGGAGCGGTGGCAGACAAGAGACAGGGTTTCCGGCGGTCCAGCATTGATTGGCATCGTTTAATGGGATTCAAGTCGGCGGCGGCGGTAGCGATCGACGACGGAAGCGGGCGGAAGAGAAAACGAGGGTCGGGCATCGATTGGGAAGATGCGGGCGAGAGGCAGAGGGCGGCGAGATGGAAGATGTCGCGTCAAGTCGATACAAGCCAGGCATTGAAGGAGATGATGGGAGAAGATGCGGAGTTCAGAGGCACACAGCGGCCGGCGATCAGGGCGATTATGGAGGGAGAGCCGCGGGTGATTGCGGTGATGGCAACGGGGGAGGGCAAGAGCGTGTTGTTCATGTTGCCGGCACGTTGCGTGCCAGGGGGGTTGACGGTGGTGGTCGTTCCGTTGGTAGCGTTGCGCAGGAACATGATACAGAGGTGCAAGGGGTTAGGAATATCGTGTTCGGAGTGGTCGTCGACGAAGCAGGTCGACGACAGGACGATGGTATTTGTGACGCCAGAGTCGGCGGTGAGCGAGGGGTTCCAGACATATTTAAACCGGGTACAGTGGCGGTTGGACAGGATCGTGGTGGACGAAGCACACGTGATTTTGAACGACGATTCGGATTTCAGGAAGCGGATGACGCAGTTGGGCAAGTTGGCAGGGTTGGCGAGGCAGACGGTGTTATTGACAGCGACATTACCGCCGAGCAAGGAGAAGGAGTTGGCGAGGAGGATGCATTGGGAGGGTTGCGAGGTGAAGACGTTCCGAGGTCGGACGACGAGGCGGAACATCAGATACAAGGTGGTCACGAGCGAGGGGGCAAGCGGCGAAGAGCATGACGCGTTTGTGGTTGATTTGGTGAGGAAACAGCAGGAGAAGCATGGGGAGGGAAAGACGATTGTGTATTGTAACAGCGTTGCAAAGGTGCGGAGGTTGGCGGAAGAGATGGAGGTCGACGCGTTTTACAGCGCAATGACGGCAGAGATGAAGGAGAGGACGATGGAGAGGTTCATGTCCGGAGCGGAGCGGATAATTGTGGCAACGAGTGCATTGGGATTGGGGATTGATATCCCAGACGTCCGCAGCGTTGTCCACGCGGACGAGCCGCGAGATTTCGAGGAGTACGTGCAGGAGAGTGGTCGGGCCGGGAGGGACAGAAGACGGAGCGAGGCGATCATCGTACGGAGAGCAGGGGACAGAGGAGGCAAGGTCGAGGCCGAGGGATTGTTACAGCAGGAGAGGAGAGAGTTGATCGAGGAGTTTATACAGAGGAATGCCGAGGAGGGTATATGTCGGAGGGTACCGTTGGACCGACATATGGATGGGATTGAAAGAGAAGGGTGCGAAGAGGGAGAGGAGGCGTGCGACATGTGTCGGCCAGAGGCGGAGGAGGGAGAGGATGATTTTGAAGAGGTACAGATGGAAGATTTTGAAGAGGTACAGATGGAGGAGATGAGAGGGGCAAAGGTGACGAGGGTGGAGGTGAGTAGGCAGGAGGTGGAGATGATGCGCCGGCAGCGGGATTCGGCATTGATGGCGAGGGTTCAGATGTGGGAGGAGGTTTCAAAGGCGGCGGTAGGTTGGGAGGGATTGAAGAAGGAGTTGACGGCGTGGAGGCAGAGGTGTGCGGTTTGTACGTTTAAGGGAGGGAGTTTAGCAGAGATGGAACATCGGGTAGGAGATTGTTAAGCGGCGGAGAGCGTGGTTGTGAGAGGGGAGATGGAGAGAATACGAAGAGGGATCACGTACGCGGCATACACGGGGTGTTTCCAGTGTGGAGCGCCGCAGGCATTTTGCGGTAGGTGGAAGGCAGACGTGCAGAGAGGAGGGTACGTGAGAAAGGTAGGAGGGAGGTGTACGTATAACGGGGTAATCATAGAGGTTTTAGTCGCGTTTTGGTTCGTATGGGGAGGAGGAGGGTTATGGAAGAAGGAAATGCGGCAGTAAGGGATTCCGGAGGGCGAGGAGATGGAGTTTAGTAAGGGAAGTAAGTTGATGAAGTGGTTGGGGGGAAGGGTCGATTTGAATACAGAGTCAACGCACCGGATGGCGATGGAGTTAGGGTTAGGGTTAGGGTTAGGGTTAGGGTTAGGGTTAGGGTTAGGGTTAGGGTTAGGGTTAGGGTTAGGGTTAG
>JAOSBN010061937.1:0-13760 GCA_027563595.1 Erythroxylum suave | reverse complement strand
TTTATTATTTTTATTGTTCTTAATTATATTATTATTAATTTATTATTTATATTAATTATATTATTATTATTAAATTTCTTATTTTATTATTTTTATTAATTATATTTATATTTTTATTAAATTCTTTATTATTATTAATTTTCTTCTTATCACTTTCCAATATTTTGCAGTGGTTAATTTTTTTTATCTGACTCATTTCAGCATTCTTTATATATTCGCAATTGCAATTTAAACTAACAATGAAACTATATTGAAAATAAATACAACATAGGGCTTTAAATTACTAAAAAGTTATTTGGTTTAACAAAAAATAAGTTTCAACCCTATTTTAAATAACTAGACAAAATATTTAAACTTCAACATAATCTTCAATATGTAGCAGGAAACCTTCTCACCCATCCAATCCTTTTAGAAGGCACAAGAGTGAAAAACACAAGCATTTGCCACAATCCTTTTTGTTCTTTCCGCATTGCTACATAAACTCAAACTAAAACGAGTCATGAATGCAAAAAATAAAATTGTTATCGTATTTACATAAATTTGTTCAAACAATGTACAATGTAAGAGAATAACTCTGAAATAAATCAAAATAGTTGAAGGCATAAAGTAGAGTAAGAAAGAAAAAAGAAGATAGAAATTTTTCTGTTCTTTAGCGTTAGCTTAAACACACAGGAAAGAGATAGACATTTTTTTGTTCTACTCTATTCAATCAACAATCTGCTTACATCATATAAAAGCTAACTAGAAAGTTGTATACAATCTATCTATTCTTGTTCTTCGAAATATACTTATTAAATCATCAGGTATGGAACTTGGGGAATTTGTTTCACTTATGCTACGTGGTTTGCACTGGAAGGCTTAAAAGCTACTGGAAAGACCTACAGTGAATGTGCAACTATATGCAAAGCTGTCGATTTTCTTCTCGGGATACAAAGAGATGAAGGGGGTTTGGGAGAGAGCTACCTTTCATTTCCTGAGAAGGTCAACCTCTCCATTTCAAAAGATATTAAAAGAAAACCTGAAATCCAATCTTAAAACCATATTGTACTAACTTTACAATGTTGTTCCTTCATCATCTATCTCTCCATCACTAGTGTAGCATCACTACTCTTTCATTTTTTTATATCATATTGTAATCACGTTCGTTATAGTCTATTATGGTGCATTTACGATTCCTGGTTCATGGTATGGTTGTTATAATCTCCACTTTAAGAAACTAGGCAAAAATTGGATTCTGATACTGAAATGTGTGGCATACTCAATAGACAAGAAACTAAGGGTGCGTTTGGTTCAGCTTTTGTCAGGCGGAAAAGCACTTTTTTCCACCACAAAAGCTATTTTAAGGAAAAAATGAGTGTTTGGCTGTAAACTTCAAAAGTACTTTTGGAGTAGAAATGGTATTTTAAAAGCTAAAATACAGCTTTTTCAAAAGCTCAAATTTGGAGCTTTTCAAAAAAACATTTTTTCAGGTAAATGTTTTATATCAATTAATGAGCCTATTTTTTAGTCGCTCCTACCCTTACACTTTACACTTAATTCCTACAATATCAACAAACACATCTTCACGTTTATTTTGAGATTTATATAATATTATTTAAATTTTTTATATGTTTTAATATTTATTTTTGAAATTAATTTTACTTATGATATAATCTATACAAAAAATTTAGTTAGATATATTTTCATTTATATTTCATATGGTTTAAAATTATATAATAATTAATATATTTTGTTTTGTATATTGTTTAATATATTTTAAATAATATTTATATTTTAAATAATTTTATTATAAAATAAAATGTAGTTAAAGTTAATAAAAGTGCTTTTTATTTTTATGTTGCCAAATAGTCTACTGTATGAAGCTTTTTTTAAAAAGCTGTTTTTTTAATTGACAGCCAAACAGTCAACTGGTTTTTAAAAAAAGCTCTTCTCAGAAAAGCTCTACTGACAAAAGCTCTATTAACAAAAACTCTACTGATATAAGCTCAACCAAACAGACACTTAGTTTGGTTCCTTATGATTGCTCTTTTGTAACAGCCCAAATCACCCTCCCATAGATATTGTCCTCTTTGAACTTTAGGCCCAGCCCAAACCTTGAAGTGGACAATATTTATGGGAGGGTTATCTGGGCAGTTACACTGGTATTAGAGCCACTATCCAAGTTGCTAGGTAGCAAGGAGACTAGGTCTCCCCCATAAGATGTGTTTCTTAGCTGGGCTAGGAAGAGCAAAACCGTGAGGGTTTGGGCTGGGCCCAAAGCCTAAAGAGGACAATATCTATGGGCGAATGGTCTGGGCTGTTACAATGGTATCAAAGCTACTTCTCGACCCGTTATGCCAACTAGGATGTTGGGCCTAAAGAGGGGTGGCTAGCAAGGACGCTGGGCCCAAAGGGGGATGGATTGTGAGAATCCCACATCGGTTGGAGAGGAGAACGAAGTATGCCTTATGAGGGTATGGATAACTCTCCCCCATTGGTGCGTTTTCCTAGCTGGGCTAGGAAGAGCAAAACCATGAGGGTTTGGACCCGTATGGATACCTCTCCCCCATTGACGGGTTTTCCTAGCTAGGCTAGGGAGAGCAAAACCTGAGAGTTTAGGCCGGGCCTAAACCCCAAAGCAGACAATATCTATAGGTGGGTGGTCTAGGTTATTACAAGTGATATCAGAGCCAGCTCTTGATCCATTGTGCTAGCTAGGATGGGCCCTAAGGGAGGTGGATAGTGTGAAATCCCACATTAGCTAGAGAGGAGAACGAAGTATGCCTTATAAGGTAATGGATGCCTCTCCCTCATAAGACTCGTTTTCCTAGCTGGGCTAGGAAGAGCAAAACCGTGAGGGTTTAGGCTGGGCCCAAAGCCTAAAGTGGACAACATCGATTGGAGAGGAGAACGAAGTATGCCTTATAAGGGTATGGGTACCTCTCCCCCATCGACGCATTTTCCTAGCTGGGTTAGGAAGAGCAAAACCGTGAGGGTTTGGGCTGAGCCCAAAGCAGACAATATTTGTGGGTGAGTGGTTCGGGTTGTTACATCTTTTGTCTTCCTTTTCTTTAATTCCTAAAAGTCCCTTATATTCTCACATAATCTTAAAAATAAACGGTCTCATCTAATATGGTTCCAACACAAACCCATGTTAGGCCTACATTCTTTACAACCAGAAAAAAAAACTCAAATTTGTGCTAAAATTGCCACCAATATAGCTCCATGTTTATTTTTGAAGCTATGAATATAGCTCCATGTTTAGCTCATGTTTGTTCATGTTACAATTTTTTTAAGAAAAAAATTAACCATATAGGCCAAATACAAATTTATTTTTGCACATGTCCTAAGCATGGGTATATGTTTAACTTATATTGTAAGCATAGGTCTATATTTAACTTATGTTCGTCTAAATTCACATCAAAAGTTTTTCAATTTTACTCCAATTTTCCTGAATTCATTCTTTCTTTATTGAGTTAAAACAAGGATTTTAAACAAAATACTAACCACATTAAGTTCCAAACCATTTAAAAATTATCTAAACACAAGTAAAATTCTCCCAAAATTATACTAAAAACATAGTTTATATAATACTTACCAAATCTTGTCAAGATTCAAGTTAAGACTTCAAGGTTTAAAGATCCATAAGAATAAGTCCTTTTGTTTTATAGTCTTTATTGATTATTATTGGCTTTCTTTACTTTATAATAGGCTAAATTCAGATAGATCTATATACAATGAATCTTAGAACTATTTATTTGTACTGATTCTTTGATTTAATAAAAGACTTTTCGTATGAATTATTCATGATTACTTCTTATAACTGAATTAGAATTTGTCAATATTTTGATTTATTTATATATTTTTTGTATAGTGATTGAGAAATCATATGTATGAATAGTTCATGGCATGAATGACAAGAGTTGTATGGAATCTTAGACATAGGACCATGTAAATCTTTCAAGTTAGAATTAAACATGACAAAGGAATTCATATAACAAGTTAATTTGTTCTTATAGCTTTTGATTAGAAAGAAATTTCAATCAAGCAACTTAAAGATAAGAGTTATATTTCTTTGGAAAGAATATGATTGTAACTTTGTAATTCCTAATGGTATAAGAAACTATTTTAATATTTAAATTAAGATAAAGTAGGCTTAGAGTAATATGAGGGAGGAATGAAAATGATAACTTTAAGGAGTGGAAAGGGAATAATAGTTAAAGAAAAAGAGAAAGAAATGAAGGAAAATGTTGTTACTATTGTGTAAGAAAATAAGTATAGCGAGAAGGATAAATGAAGGAGGAGTAAAACAAGAAACTTGTCAAAGATTACTGACCAAAAATTTCAACTCACATAGATTTAAGAATGATAGAAAGGAAAATCAATTTGGTAAGTTTATAAAGTTTTTTTTAAAATTATATATTAACATTACTTTTGTTAAAACTCCTTTGCAGGTCCTAAAAATATGCTAAGTTATTAAAAAATCTCCTTTCTAACAAGAAGAAGCTTGAGGATTTGATGATGGCTACTTTAAGTGAGATGTGCTCTATCATTATGGAAAATAAACTACCCTAGAAAAATTAAAAAATATATAACTCTATTAATCCTTTCATTAAAACTCATAATATGAGCCCAAGATTAAATTTGATTATCTTTGTCTAATGATATCTTAAGGGTTAGCAGGACATTTCAATCAAGTTAATGAAAAGGTTTAATGAAGAGAGGAGCATAATAAGTATAAGGGGTTTGCCTAGTGAATAAATGGTATTTTTTTGTATGTAAAGTGGGGATTGTGTTTGAACAATGGACTTGGATAGTTACTTTTAAATATATTAAATGTACAAAAAATAGGAGAAAAGAAAAGAAAATCATTTGTCTGGCATAATAGTAATAATTATATTCTTAATGAGGTGATAAATTGAATGAAGAAATAATGGAGCAATATAAAGGTATAATGTGTATTATAGGTTTCTAATTATTACATTTACCCATTATGTTTCAAATGTTCCACTAATTTCCTTGGCTTTAGCCTTTTGTATGTAAAAAATTCTTCACTTTTGACCTAGAGCTCTCTTAATAGAAAAATAATGGCCTTTTGATTTATACGGGCATATGATTTAAACAAGGGTGATTTGGTATATTATTAAGGTTATAATAATGCATTTTTATTATAAGAACCTAAGTGAAAACTTTTAATCTATACAAAACTTAAGTGGCTACAACAAAAATATGTGAGAAGAAGTTTATTGGATCTTTTTCTCTCATATTTAAACAAAACTATTGTGTTGATATTTCTTTAGATTTTTTTTGTAACCTTCAACTATGAAATATTATGTTTTCTTGAGTATTAATTATATTTATATCTTATAATGTGTATACTTGATATCATAAGGAAAGAATTAGAGGAGAAGACTTTTTTTATTATTGTTTACATTATAAAGTATGTTTGTACAATAATTAACAAAAGGTAAACGTGGAGGAATTTGACAGGAATACAAAACACATCTTTTTCCCTCTTAATATGTAATTATTTGCATATATTTTATGCATAAATGGACTCATTATGATTATATTTTGATTTAGTGTGAAAATAGAGTTGTTAAGAAAAATGAAATTACTTGGACAATTATAGATAGTTTCGACACTTCTTTACAAATATGGCATAACTTTCTTATCTAAACGTTATTGATATGATTGAAGGTGCTATGAAAATATTAGAAACAGCTATAAAACTTTCTATTTTTAAGTTTTAAGACATATTGAATGAATCAAGTTCAAACTCGAGATTAAATAGGTGTGGGCGTCTTAAAGTTTATTTAGTTGTCTAGAAAGGTTTACAGAAAGATAAAAAGTTCCACGACCGAGGACAAGAATTGAAAAATTAGATGTGAGCCTTACTTTAAAATCTTAAAGACCATAGCTTTTAAGTTAGAATTTGCATTAGGTTTTATTAATTTATGGGGAGTGAGTTATTGCATTAGGTTTTATTAAGTTTTACGGAAAGAATATACAACTTAGCAAGCTTAACAATTAAACCATTATTAACTTGTTACGAAGAAGGGGTTGCAAAGTATCCCAGTTCACGACGGTTTGAACTAAGGTTTGAACTCCAAGAATTTCTTTTATTTTCTGGTTGTCCATTCAAAACAAGTTAAACATCATTGACAGAATGTCCTACTTACAAGTTAATAAATCTTGTCTAATGTGCTCGTTGTATGATGAATCACGAAATCATCTTCTCTTCAAATGTCCATTTAACAAAACCATTAGGGAGTATGTTACTAATAAATGTTCATGGCTTGATCCAGGAGACTCACTCACAGATATTACACATTGAATATCAACTCAAATCACCTATTCAAAATCAAATCAGTAGATTCACACTATCGCATTGGCAATTTGTATCTATATGCTTTGGAGAGAATGCATTCTAAGATGCTTTGCTAGTAAATTTTCTTCTAAGGAAGTTATGATATCAATGACCCTTACTGAAATTCGGGAGCTCATTTTGGTGAAGAATTTACACCAGACTTGTATTTCAAACATATTTTTCCCATTGTATATCTAGAGTAATGCTTTCTGTATGAATCATCTTGTTTTTAATCTTTTTAATGCTTTTCCTTCCAAGACAAGGTAGCCTAGGGTGCTCCCTATTGTTTTTAACTTGTATGACTCTCTTATTTATTGATTAATTCCATTTTTTTATGAAAAAGTTTTGCAGAAATAAGTAGCTTTTCTTTCTTTCTTTCTCTTTTTATCCCTTTCTTCTTTCTTGTCTCATCCATTGTCATGTGTGATTATCTTCTACAGTTTTTCAAATAAAAATGATATCTCATGATGCATTAAATCATTAGATTTGATTTTTTATTAATTGATTTATGAATTAACTATTAAATGTACTTCATTATTGTGCCACTTGATTGTCATGATACATACTAGTTTTTAATTGATTCAATTAACAACTAGCTTAGATATTAAATTCGTAATTTTTGAGTTCTTATAATTTATAGAGAAAATAGGTTTAGTTAATTTTCTTCTCTTCATTATTATGTCATTTGATTGTTAGGATGCACACTAGTTTTTTAATTGATTCAATTAACAACTAGCTTAGACATTAAATTCATAATTTTTTAATTCCTATAATTTATGGAGCAAATAGGTTTAGTTAATTTATACACATGAATTCTTAGATTTTAGGGATAACAAATGATTAAATCGAAACCAACCACTTATGTTTGAGTTATTTTGCTTTATTAATATTTCAAGTTCGTTAATTGACTACTTAATTGAATCTTTATCATTGGGCAAGAGTTATTTAATAGTTAGTGTTAATTAGATTGATGTTCTTTCCAATTAATTATAATTAAAGAGATAAGGGAATTAACTTCAATGGTGAATATTTAAGTTAAAAATTGATATACTCATATATAGATGATTGATGTAGAATATCTAAAGTGGAATTGACATAGACCAAGGTTTATCTTCTATTGTTATTTAATATTTTATTTGCTTTATGCCTTTATTATATTCTTATAATTATTTCACCATAATCAAAAGTCCCCTTACTTTTTCTTATTTGTAAAGGATAAAACATAGTAGCTACTCTCTATAAAATTGACCTTTGTTCACATTACTACAAAAAATTTTAAGAGTAAGGTTTCATTTTTACGTGCAAGTAACAACGCACCAAATTTTGAATTGATCTAGAATATGTTTAACTAGAAAGTTTTCTTTTATTTTTTGAATAGGTTAAATTATTATGTATACTATAAGGTGAAACTATTTGAGTATGAAAGTGACATGTATTGAATAATAAAATACCCTAAAGTGTAAACTTTAGTTAACATTGGCAGTTGAGTTAAAAAAGTAAACACATAAATATTTTGTGAGCTTTTGTGTTATATGATATTTAGCCATCTATGTCAATCTGTGTTTTTCTTTAAGTGTGATTCTCTTCTTTATGAATGTGCCACTAGAACTTGCTTTAAACCATTTTAAGATTATATTGATTTGTTTAATTATGAAAATGATAAATGATATCTTTGAATCAACCCATTTAGCTTAAATAGCCAACCTACCAAAATATCTCTTATCAACACATTTAAGTCTTAAAAACTCGTTCTTTCATTAAAACCCATCACATGAGCTTGATATAAAATTTTATTATCTTTATGTAACCTTAAGGGTTAGTAGGACATTTTAATCAAGTTAATAAAAGGTTTTAGTAAAGAGAAGAACATAATAAGTGTGTGATTGTGCCTACTGAATAATATATTTTTTGTTGAATGAAAAGTGGTGATTGCATTTGAAAAGTGCACTTTGGATATTTCATTTAAATATGTCACATTCATAAGAAAAAGATAGAGAAAAGAAAAAATTATTTGTGTGACATATAGTGATAGTCTATGTTCGTGATGGGTTGATGGATTGGATAAAGAGATTGTAAAGTATTTAAAGGTATAATATGAATTGTAGGTTTTCAATCATTACATTTACCTAATATATGTTTTTAATGCTCTACTTATTTCTAGTTTTAACCTTCCTTCTCCAAAAAATTCCTTAACCCTAACCCCATTTTAATTGAAAAATAAGGACTTTTTAGTTCATACATGTATATAGTTTAAGTCTATGTTATTGCATTTTCACATGAAAGTCTTAAGTGCAACATTTAACCAGTAAAATACTTGAGAGATGAGCAAAATCTATGAAAAAAGTTTATTAAGACTTTTGCACTCACTTCTAAGTGAACACTTTGTATTAATGTTTGTTCATGTTTTCTTGTAAACTTCAACTATGAAATATTGTGCTTACTTAAGTATTAATTGGATTTATATTTTATAATATGTATACTTTTTTATATCATGAGGAATGCATTGGAGGAGACAATTCAATTATTATTTAACTTGGGGAGTATGTTTGTTCTAGGATAAGCAAAAGTTAAATGTGAGAAAATTTTATAAGAATGCAAAATGATATGTTTTTTTTATAAATATCCATGCCTAAGTGTAATCTTTATATTTATATATCAATTTAGGATGCAAAAGGAGATGAAGTGCAAAATGAAGTAATTTGGATAATTCCAAACAATTTCAATACTTCTTCTTTAATTGGACATAACTTTCTCATTTGAGTTTCAATTGAGATGATCAAAGATGTTATGGAAAAGAGAAAGGTCTATAAAATTTTATTTTTCTATCTTAATAGATACTGACTAAATCAAGTTTATAAATGAATAGGGCATATTAGAACCTGTATAACTATCTGGAATGGTTTAAAAATGACAAAAAGATCCACAATCTACGACACTGTGCGTTTACTTTGAAATCGAACCTAGCATAACTTTGAAAGCCCTAAAAACTCTAGTTTTTATGTTAGTTTTTGCATTAGGTTTTGTTAAGTTTTATATGAGGCAATCACCTCTCTTCTTCTCTCTTTCTATTCCTTTCTTCTTCTTTCTTTTCTCATCCATAGTCATGTGTAGCTAATCTTCTACATTTAGTCAAGCGAAATTGATATTTTAAGATGTATTAAACTATGAGATTTGATTTATTTTATGGTTCAATTATATGTTGAATATTAATTATATGTTGAATATTAATTAATCTTCTGTGTTTATCTTTATGAATGTGTTACTTAATTGGTAGGATGCATACTAGTTTATTATTTGATTCAATCTATAGCTATATTATACACAAATATGTAATTATTTAATTTTTCTTTTATTATATTTTTCAATTATTTTACTTCAGTAAAAAATCCCTTATCTTTTCTTATTTACAAAGCCCAAAACAAGACTAATTACTCTCTATGGATTTATTCATTGGTCTCAAAATTATATAAATTTTCAAGAGTAAGGATTTTTCATACTATACCCATAATTCAATTAGTAATGAACTTCTATTTATGTTTTATTTTTTAAAATTAGGGTTGGTTAATATATTAAGTTTAAGCTTACAAGGCTTTAGCTTTAGACCTCCTAACTTCTAATAATTTAGGTTTCCTGGTGTTTAATAAATTTTTAGGCTAATTTTATTTTCTAAAACAATTTAGAGCTTAAAAGCTTATAATCTAGTAGGGCTAATTAGATTATATTCAATCATTTTATTTTTAGATAACCAAATTTATAAAAAAATCCTTTTAAAAATGAAGTCTTTCATTTTAGGATTCTTCTACCACTTCAAATAAAATTCTTTACATTATTTTCTTTTACTACAATAATAATTTTAATTTATTTCCTTCATCATCATTTTTATTCAAATCACAATTTTCTCATAAATCAAACTCACCTTTTTGAACTAAAATTCAAGTTTGTTTGCTTTCAAATAAATATGGGACAATCTAGTAATATTTAGGTATTTTATTTTAATCCATATGTCAAATTACAAACTTCCCTTTATTTTAATTCTAGACAAATCTAGGTATTTTATTTTAAGGTCAGAATTATAAGCTCTTAGACATTCATCCACATGCTTTAAATTTTATTTTAATATCTAAACATTTATTTAGGCATTATATTCTAAGATCTAGGTTAAACTATAAGCTCTTATGTACTCAACTATATATTTATTTTCTTTTCCAGCTTACTTTTATTCACTTTACAACTAAATTTCTTTTCAGAATTTCCAAAATTTTCAAGATCTTCTTTAGATCTACGTAAATATTTAGGACAGTAAAATGGGTTCCCTAACAACAGTAATGACTAATAAGAAAAATAACTTGATTGTTATTCGAAAAGTTACTACTTGGCTTGTTCTATCAATTCTTATATTATATGGAATTAGTTTCATAGCATTGCAAAGGCACTAACCTATTTCTTTACTGGACAAGTTTTCAATTTATAATAAAGGAATGAATTGTTTTAGGATATAAAGTGTCTCACAAAATTAAAGTTTATTTGGAAAGGTGGAAATAATTGAAAACTTGCCACCCTTATCCGAGTAAATGCTTATTTTATTAAGGACTATTATTAAACCACTTATTTAACTATTTGAAAAGGATTTGCATTTAATTTTTTAAAAAATTTCTTATATGCTTTTAATTTATTAAAAGAAAAATTAGCTAATGCCCAAATAGTTATTATAACTAATAAAAACTTATCATTTGAACTCATGTATGGTACAAATGATATAGTTATAAAATTTCGTGAACAATATTTTTCAATCAATTTATTATATTACGCTAGTCAATTTCTCAATAATGCATAGCTTAATTATACTACTATTTAAGAAGAGTAGTAAAATTGATTTTTTCATATGATAAGTTCCGTTCTTGATTTTTTTTTCTAAAGTTATTGTTTATATTAACCAATATGCTTTTCAGTATTTGCTCCTAAACATAATGTGAAGCTCAAATTAATTCAATGAATTTTATTAATCTAAGAAATTAACATCAAAATTAGAGAAAATGAAAGGATGAAAAATATAGTGACATACCATTTTTTATGACTTGAATAATACGAGGAGGCATTAGCTATAGTGGGAGAACTCTAACTAGTTTTTGCACACTATTTCTATTATAGTATATGAATTATGTTAACTATTTGATAGGTATTATCATTTCCTCTTATTTTCATACCAATAAAAGATTTTTTTTAAAAAAGAAAAACGTTATTTGTGGGAAGATTCTCATGTATTCAACATATGTCTAATAAAGTGATTAAAAGATGTATAGGAAAGAAACTAGTTTATACTTGAGCATTGTTATAACAAGGAAGTTAAAGGTCATTTTGGATCCATAGGAACAATTTACAAAGTCTTACAATATGATTTCTATTCACCAATTTTATTTAAAGATGCACTTGCTTTTGTTAATTCCTAAAATAGTTGTCAAATAAACCGTACCATTTCTAGACAACAAGATATGCTCTTGAATAATATTCATATGTGTGAGACGAAGAAATAGATGTATTTACAGAATGTTCGGTATCTTGGAATAGATGAATTATCAAATCTTGACATAGTTTTGAAACATATGTACTAAAACAATCAAGCTTGGTTTTTGACACTTTGACATAACCTAAGAGGTGTGGAACTTTCTAAAGAATTTTTACTTTATATTTGATGATGTCAATCGATTGTAGTTATGAAAAAGACCTTATCAAATGCGATAATAATTTAGATAGACACTGCACAGTTATATGTCTTAATTACAAGAATTTTAGGATCAAATAGCATTTAGAGATCTTGTCCAACCTAGTATTGATGTAACCATAATCTATATGAAGCTTCATGATCATTAAAATATCTAACATCTGTTGAAGACTCTCAAAGACGAGTTTGACTCCATCCATATTTCTCTTCTCCATCGAGGTTCTCTTTTAAACCTTGACACTGTAATCAAGGAGCTAATCGTGAAAGAAACCTAACTCAGTGCACTTTGCATAGAAAAGTTTGTTTCATTTACTAATATGGTTCTTATCAGTCACACCTTATTTTCTTAAACTCATCATGACTTAGGTAAGAATTTATATAAAGGATGTTACAAAAACTACAAAATTCCTAGACATCACATCTTTTAATGTAGAAAATGACTCAAACAAAATTCTAGACAAGGTAACACTTCTAAGTTATTCGATCCTTCTTCTATTGTTACTATGGCCATAAAAGGTCCAACAAAAAGTACCTCTCCTAATTACCCTTAAAGGATCTTTATGCTTTTTTTTCAGTAACTTCAACCAGATTATAATAGTGCCTTATCTCCTACTCTGCCTATTTTGTTAAGTACTTCCACCTTTTGGTATCTTAATTTTGCTAATTGTAATAATATAATCCCTACACTTTTATATCTTCAAAAATACTCTCTGTTCCACATATTATTCATATTAATGATAACTATACTATGTATTTTTAGAGCATAGGCACTATTCAAACACATAAATTATACTTAGTTGATACTTTTCTTATTTTTACACTTTAGTGGAATTTCATTTTTGTTAGAAAATTATATGAAAATATTGTTGGCTTATCCTTCTAATTCTTGGTTCATACAGGATCTATAATCATGCAAGATCTTTGGGACAGAATGTTAGGTTGGATAATATTTGTAGGGATGGCAAAGGACCTGGGCTCGGCCTGGCTAGAAATCAATGGGCCAAGCTTTGGTTGACTGGGCCTCGAGCTAGGTTTTCTCACCCAGGCAGTGTTGGAGTTATATAAATATAGTTCCCTGGAAAGCAAATGTATTTACATGTATCTTAATTTTCTTCAATTATAGTTTTGTAATGGAAATATTTATTATTAATAAAATAAAAAGAGATTGGTTTTAATAAGCGTTATATATCTATTCATAAGGTACCAAGATTATTTTGTAAGTAATATACATATACATAGAGGTGTATGGGAAACATGTATATTATTAGAATCTAAATTAATAGATTTACAGTTGAATAATCAAGTTGGTTGCTTGATTATGGTTTAGATTGTAGTGTTGCGATTTATCTCTGTGTAAGTAAAGGAGTTTACTTCAAGGGAATGATGGGTTTCATATCATGATAGTAGTTGACTATTGATAACGGCATTATTAAATGAATCTGAAATCAAGTATGTTTTCAAGAATAAAGTGGGCCGTTATTTTAATCTTAAAACATACAACTTAAGCATTAGCTTATTATGAATCAAAATCTTGATGAGTGGTAAACTCGTATGTGTTTCATTATAATTCTTGATATGATCGGAATAGATTTTTACAGGGTATTAATCCAATGTCTGCATGTTGGAATTATTAATTGAAATATATATCAGGGAACATTCACTCAAGTAAAAAGTTTATAGTGATATCATCAC
>JAOSBN010061899.1:0-13762 GCA_027563595.1 Erythroxylum suave | reverse complement strand
CGAGTCTATTTGTTTCATTTATGCATTTTATGTCAACGGACCTCGAATAATGCTAAAACATGATAAACCAGCCATAGCTGAACATAAAATGAATGAAAATGACTATGAATCAAGTCCTAAACATATATGAAAATATGAGTGTATCAGTGTCCTTCCTGATAAGTTATTATATGCAACACTAAAAATAGATAGAAAATGTAGTCGAGTGAGCTGGGAAGGTATGTTACCTTCCAATTTGTTGTGTGAAAGATCCAAAATTTCAACCTTCTGAAGATTTGAGAATGTTGGTGGTATTGGTCTGACCAATTTGTTGTGAGATAGATTCAACCTTTGGATTATGTTGAAATTTCCAATTTCAGGAGGAACTGCTCCTTCCAAAGCATTATCTGATAGATCAAGGCCAGAAAAATAGTTGAGAAGCTTACGTACGTAAGCGTACGAGTTGTACTTGGTCGTGAAATCCACTCGAATTGACTCTGAAGGTAATCAAAAAAAAAAAGCCATGTGCATATACCTCAGGTAAAACAAGATCTAAGTCGGAGGAGATATTATTAACACTTATCCTTGGACAGGAAAGAATACGACCGCATAGAAGATTAGAAGAAAAATCAACAAGAGTCAACTTATTTAACTTGCATAATTCTTTCAGAATCTCCCTTTCAAATTTATTACCCTTCAACAAAAGATATCTTAAATTTGAGCATCTGCCAAGCCACTTTGGAATGCCACCAGTCAAATTATTTTGATTGAGATCAATGATCACCATCTTCGTGCAATTAAATTCATTGAGCATTGATCCTTGCAGCCTATTATTTGAAAAGTAAACTAGTGATATAGATGGAGGAAACAAGTTTAGCAGTAGAATTCCATCAAGTTTGATGTGTGAGAGGTCCAAAACTTCCAGATTAGTCATATTTGTGATCCACTGACGTATTCCACCAGAGAGATTATTATGGCTCACGTCCAATACAACCAAGGAGGAACTTTTAGACAAGCTATCTGGGATACTTCCTGTAAATTGGTTGCCGTCTAATTGCAACCAGTTCAAACTTGTTAAGGAGACATTTTCTGGGAACATTTGACCTTGCAACTTGTTGTTTGACAACTTAAGTATGGACAATATCTGACAACCTTTTATCAAGAGATCTGATAGTTTACCTAACAGTCTATTGTTGGACAAGTCTAAATTTCTCAGTGTATTCCTGTTGCCCAACAAGGAAGGTATGCTGCCACTGAAATTGTTACTAGACATGTTCAAAGACGTTAATCCAGGAAAGCATGCTCTAATTTCTGATGGAATTCGTCCAAATAATTTATTATCAGAAATATCTAAACTCGACAAATTCATATGAGATTGAATTGGTAACTCCAAAAGTCCTAAAAGAGAAGTATTCGTTAAATATAAAGCCTCCAAATTTGTGTTGTTTTGTAGCAGCCAATGTGGAAATCTCCCTTTCATTCTAACATGAGAAATATCAACATCTTGAAGGTCATGTTGATGGTAAAGGAATTGTGGGAATGATTCACCATTTCCACAACAATATAATGAGAGCCTCTGTAATTGAAACTTCGGAATCAAATTATGCATCTCTCATCTACTGTATACTTCGTTTTCTGAAGCATCAAAAGACATGAGTTTTGAATGATTGAAAAATGGGCTAAAAGACATTGGAATTTGAAAATAGTTGTTCGATATGTCTAGACTTTCTAGAGATACTAGACTTTTAAGTGGCGAGAAGTAGATGTCTCCACTTAAATTATTCCCGCAGAGATGTAATCCTTGAAGAGATGTGAAATTTTCCATACAGTAAGGCAAGGTTCCAATAAGATAATCTTCACTCATGTCTAACTCTTGAAGTTGAAGATCTTTCAAAGCACATAAGCCTGCAACATTGTAAAAAATGTTATAATTGCTACAAAATTGAAGGGTTAGTCATCAAAGTTGTATTTTCGTGAACTTACTATGAGTTATATGGCCACTTAGTCCACAACCCTCCAAGTTTAAAGATTGAAGTGATGTTAGATTTGTGATGCTTTGCACAATCTTATAATTGAGAGGAGAGTAGCTTAAGTCTAATTGCTTCAAATTATTCCAATGAGAAAACCTACAATGATAAAAGAAATAAAATTAGATATATAGCTTAGATAAATAAAACATAATTGGATCTCATTTATTTATTTATTTATTCATTTTTCAATTACTATATTCTTTTATTTTGAAATATGACTTCTAAAAATAATTTCTTAAAAATGATTATATAAAAATCTATTATTTAAAAACTTCTTTCTTATTGAAAATATTATTTTTCATATATTTTATACATAGTTCAACTTTATCTTAATCTATTTTGTTAAAGAGAATACGTAAGCTATATAGTTTTGTTTCGACACTATAAAGATATTTTATAATAATAAGGTTATAAAATATAATACGTTAATTTTATAAAATACAAAAAATCAATAAAAACTATTTATTTTATGATTAACAATTTACATATGACTCTAAATATATCTTTGCATTTTAAAAATAATCATAAATTATGTTTCGCAAATGAATTCAATATAGTTTATCTGATAATAATTAATAGACTATATAATTAGTTCAAGTAATTTCTCGAAAATTATTCCATAGAAACTAAAAAGTTAGTAATTAACCTTGAGATGTTGGAAGACCGGTCGGTATGTCTGAAATATCTAACACCTTAAGTGAAGGCAGTAACTCAAGGCTTTGGAGGAAGTTTTCATCCAGAGAACAACCGTTCAAGGACAACTCTATCAAACTGTATCCTGTGAAAGTTATAGTGCAATGCATATAATATTTGGACATTAAATTTTATTGTTATTTATTACATAATTTACGTACATACTTTGATGACGAAACATTGCTCCTGTTAAATTGTTGCTATCTAGAGAAAGGTTCTTAAGATTGTGGAATTCTCCCAATGACTCCAGCAATTCATCTGTTACATTGCTGACAAGATCGTCGAGATAAAGAACGCTTAAGTTGTTGACACCTTTTACACCCGTTATGTTGTGAAAAGTATATAGAAAAGCTTGTGAACTATCACAGATGATTTGATATTCAAAAATTGAAAGTAAATAAATACATTATTGAGCATTTAAAACATTTTTCTATTTTACCTATAAAAGACTCAAATTTGATGATCTCATTTACACTTAAATCCAATTCTTCCAAATAGCTTAAAGCATTCAATTCTAAAGAACAAGAAGATGAAAATTTATCAGGAGTTTATTAATTACGTTACTTAATAGATAAAATGAAAAAATATTACATTTTTCTTACACGTCATATTTATTGATCCTTTTAGAGCATTGTATCGTAGATTCAATTATTTGAGAGAAAGACCCACCCAAAGATGATAATATGCTATTGTTGAAATTGTTTGAATTTATATCAAGGGACTCCAAATTTTCAAGCTTTGATAGGGTCTTAAAACCTGCAAGAGAAATGAGGAGTTGCAAAAGTTGATTAGTAAGGAATTTGAGATAATTGTTTCTATTTAAACATTAAAAGACAAAGAAGGCTTACCTCCAATCTCTACACAACTTGCGACATAATTGAATGACAACTCAAGATTTATCAATTCGTGGAAGGGAAGAAACAGAGAGGCATTTAAGTACCAATCTCTTCTCTCATAAAAGGCATTTGGGTACCAATCCCCCAAATTGAGTTCAGAAACTATGCTCGTTATTGGGTTGCATGTAACTCCATACCAAGTACAACAATCAACATCTATCCCCCAAGAATATAATTGCGGGAAATGTGATTTGAGTTGTAAAAGGGCAATTTTTTCATTTGAGGAACAGCCATAACACAGCAACCCTTGGGATGTAATATTGGCTACTAATACTATTACTACTGCGCCCCAATACCAACACTTGTTTGTAATCCACATCTCATTCTCAAGTCTCAACCAACCTATTCTTCTCAATATCCACCTCTCAAGTCTCAGGCACTCAACAAGTAAGTAGCTTCAACATTTTATAAACAAGTTTCGGAAAAACTCTCCATGTAAAGACTAGGACGTCAACTTTAATTTTATTTTTGAAAAGTAAGTTTCTGGGAACCTTAGCACAGTTTCCCTTTATTTTGCAGACCTTGACTTAGGGTCACACAAAGGTAATTATTGGTTGGATAGATTAAAAACAACTTTTCTTTTTGAAATTTTGACTTAGAAATTTTACACATATCATGTTTTAACGTAGTGGTTGCAGCTTTTGATGTAACTTCAATTTCTTTTTATTTCTAGTATATTTTCTTACATTTAATAAAGATTAAATTATATGGATTTATTATTTTATATTTCAATTTAGCATAATAAATTCGCAAAAAAAAAATTCAAAAGAAAACAAACGAGATTAGTAAAACGATAATGAGAAATTTTTTTCTTATATTTAGTTATTGTATGATTTATTTTGTAAATAAATAATTAAAATATTTTATATTATATAA
This sequence comes from Erythroxylum suave, assembly GCA_027563595.1. Taxonomy (NCBI): domain Eukaryota; kingdom Viridiplantae; phylum Streptophyta; class Magnoliopsida; order Malpighiales; family Erythroxylaceae; genus Erythroxylum; species Erythroxylum suave. The sequence goes on along the minus strand of JAOSBN010061899.1, from coordinate 9,288 downwards.
ATAATTAATAAAAAAAATTTCAATCGTTTATAACATTATTATTTTTAAAATAAATTATAAATAATTTATATTATAAGAATAAAAATATCAATAAAACAAAGTTAAATAATTGTTAAAGAAATTAATATAAAATATCATAATATGTGATCTTGATAATAATAAGAGTCTCTTATCTTTTATTCTTGATATTTGATTTCAGTTTATACCTATGTCCTCTTATAAATAACAATTTTTTATTGATCAAATATGCAATGTGAAGCTACACTGGAATTCATCTATATGTCAGTAGAAATGACAAAGATAAAGTACGAAGTGGTGCAACTGATGCTAATATTCATTTTTTGTCAGGAACGCCAAGCATATTAATTACGTCTAATCTGAGGATCACAAACATCATAATCATTATCTGTAATTGACTAATAGAAAAGTAATGCACGTTACAATTATTATGTATTTTCTTCCGATTTTTTCATTTTTTCTTAATTCATGTATTAGTCCATTAGTCCATATCTTTGTAGATGCTTATGCTTATGAATTATTTTTCAAGTAATTAACACGGCAAGACATGAAAAGATCTTTTTTGTTTTATGTTGATATTTGTCCATATTTGGTAGACATTTTTACTTATGAATTATTTTCAAAGTGATCAACACGACAAGATGTGATTTAATTGAAGAATAATAAATTATATATTTATATATATTATTTATCTCCTAATTTATACAGGAATAAAAAATTATATATTTTTTAAATAAATTATATAAAAATTTAATTTTTTAATTTTTAATTCTCAATAACTAAAACTATAAAGTCTTTTCTAGTAAAAAACATTAAAATATATTAGTATAAGATAAATTATGCATTTCTTTTGTAACTATTTGTTTTCTTTCTAAAAATTTTAATTTTTAATTATAAAATTAAATTTAAGTTCAAATTTATTAATATTTATAAATAATTGATTAATATCAATATATTCACTCATCTATCATATTTTGATTCTTTTATACAACATTTATACAAATATTTAACCAATTTCGTAGGTTAAATAATGAAAACCTGGTACCGTCTAACTTTTCAGTTCAGTTTTTAACTTTTTGGATCGATTTATTTTACTAATTCTTATTGTTAAAAATTGATCAATTTATTTATTAATCGATCAATTTTTGTACATCATTGTTTATCTTGTGAGAGGATATTACAAGAGATTGTGAGAGGATATCACAAGAGATATTTTAGTATCCTCTAATAGATTTAATTTCTGTTCATCATTTATAAAGTCAATCAACTAAAGTGATTATTTTAGCATCATAAAAATTTTTGACGTTAAATGACAATGACTTGATGAATTATTGTTCACGAAGAATGAAGTCTACTCCAAAGATACACGATAAGAGATCACCATCGTAACAGTTACGTGTGAAAGAAAAAATTATCAACTTGATATAAGGTGTAGAAGAAATACAGTTGAAGAAGTCAAATGGATTTATTGGAAGACTAAGTAGTCCAACCGTGTTTGCTTTCAATCAAGTTGCTTGGTGTATATTCCTTTCATGAGGTTAGGAGTGAGTAATGATCCCAAAATGTACGAGTGGTCCAATGTGTTTGCTTTCAGTCAAGTTACCTGGTGTATATTCCTTTCATGGGGTTAAGACTAAGTAATGATCCCAAAATGTATTGAGTGGTCCAACCGTGTTTGCTTTCAATCAAGTTGCTTGGTGTATATTCCTTTCATGGGGTTATTGAAAGAGCAAACACGGTTGGACCACTTGGGAGTGAGTAATGATCCCAAAACATATGGATGAATTATTGTCCATGAAGCCAGGTCTACTCCAAACATAGCGTAGAAAGATCAGTATCAGAGCATCTATATATTGAAAGAGAAATTACCAAGTCATCGTACAAGTCCTAACTTGTTTAACACTACAACTTGTAAAATGATAACAAGTTTTGTCCCATTTAAGAAGTTTTAGCCAGATTGTGATTTGTTTGCCTTTTGTCCCATAAACTATATAACCATTAATACATTCTTGAATAATTAGCTTATATTTTTCTCTAAATTTTTATCAAGTTATTTTTTAATAATGTAAGGACATGTTTATTTTAATTTTTATTAATGATATAATTTTAGGATTATATAATTTTGCAATAGAGTCAAAACTTATAATTTTTTAAGAAAATAATATTATGTACTTTATGTAATATATCTAAGTAGTATCTAACTAAATTAAATTGCTTTTAATTTTTCAATGCATCCTTGTCACAATTTTGAGAGATTTACATCATAAATTTTTTAATAAATCCATAAAATATTACAAAATTTTATTTGGCACAGTAAAGTGGAATTTAATTTAAAAAATTAAAATCTCATTTATTTTATAAGCACACATTTAATTAATTCTAATGTTAATTAACTAAATTAATTAATGTAACTAATTATGTTCTTAATTTAACATATTAGTTAACCCTAACAAGATTTAAATTAACCATAAGATGAAATAAAAAACAGACTAACTAATCCCTAATATGTTTGATATTAAGGAAAAAAATTCCCCATCACAGTTGGTTTGCTTGGAACTTGCTCACTCGTTCAACTTGTTATTGCCTTTTGAACCACTGTTGGCCTTGAAAGAGTTACGAGAAGCAGAGATCCTGAACTCACCTAGTCCGCTTCCTGACTTGTTGGCCTTCCCACGGGAAACTCCCAAAATCGTGTCGGCAATGGAGGAGGAGGCAGTGGCATCATCTTGGTTGGCATAGATGGTGGGAGATGGAGGAAGGAGGAGGGTGAGGGAAGTAGGAAGGAAATGTTCACCGGAAAGGATGTGAGCAAGGCGGAAGGCAGCAACAGTGGAGGGGTTGGTTAAAACAAGGAGGGAGTATGTGGTAAGATCCATAAAAATGAGAAAGAACGGAAAATTTGAGAAAAAAACAGAAAATGATTGAAACAAAAAATTAAATTGTTAATTTTTATATAATTTGTTTAAAGATAATTATATAATCACTAATTCATATATAGTTTACGAGATAAACAATTCCAGTAATTATATTTTTATAGTTTCTTAAGATCTCAAGTAAGGTTTAAATAAACAATTTTTATTATTGTGTTGGTGAGATAAAATAAACAAAATAAAATAATAATTAGGATTTACTTTTTATTTTTATTTTTTGACTCTAATTTCAAAATAATTTTTTCATATTTTAATTTAAATATTTGTAGAATTATACATATAAATCATCAAAAGATGATAGATTAATTTTAAATTGTTTCGAAAATCCTCCATTACCTAGTAAGTTACTTACGTACCATAAATATATAAAAAAATTGTAAAACTATACATGTGACCTTATGGATTACTTGGTTGAATAAAGACAAGGAAATTTAAAAAGATTGTATGATTTTACCACTGAGAATTTATTAGGAATAATATAAGATTGTATGATTCTATTATTAGGAATTTATTATTGATAATATTATATGTAAATACATTGAAAGAAAATTCAGAATTTTAATTATGAGAACTCAAAAATAAAATAATTAATTTTATATAATTTTTAGATAATTATAGATATAATTATCACACACACACAGATATATATAATTTTAGATAAAAATTATAATTATATAATTTTCATCCTTTTATATGTTGAGATGCTTGTGATGTCCAACTAAGTCGATGTCTTAAATCAACGAAGAGTAAAATCAAAATAAGATTAATTAAATGAACCTAAATAATTATCATGAATAAACTCACAAAATATTTTTAATTTTTTCAAAATATAAAATTATATTTTAACATTGAGATTATCATTTTGAAAAGCTTATAAACTTTTTGTATTAAGCTTAAAAATAATCAGGACCATATATCTGTAGAATAAAATGAATTATAAAATAATGATAATAGTTTTATCAACACAATAATTTTAAACAAATAAAAATAAGTCATAAGAAGATTGCCAAAAATAAAATATTTTCAAATTTTCTAAAATTTTAAGTCCTTGAAATTTTAATTTTATCATATATTTCTTGAATTTAAATATATTATATCTTTTATTATATTTTTAGATATTAAACTAATATTTTTTCTTATTTAATAAAATTTTAAAAATCTTATCTAATTTTAAAATTTTAAGAAGTGAATTAGATTAATTACATAAATATATGTAGATAAATCATAAAACCAAGAAGGCAATTATATCAACACGATCTGTAGTAAATGGTAGGGTAAAGGGTTTATAAAGACATACACTGATTGTAGAAAGAAGACTTGGAAAAATAAGTAAATGATAGGGTAAGGGATTACATATAGAAGAAAACAAAATATTTTACTGATATGAGTGATTCCCTAATAAAAAAAAGAGATATTTTGATAAGGACTTATCGTTTCATCACTTCGGTTGTAAATGGAAGAATAAGGGGTTTATAAAGACATACACTAAATGTGGAAAGAAAACTTGAAAAAATAAGTGAACAGTGGGGCAAAGGTTTATATGTAAAAGAAAACAAAATATTATTATGATGTAAGTGATCCCCTAATAAAAAAGGTTTTTCAATAAAGAAAATGATTAGTTTCGATAACTTTGGACCTGCTCATTACATTAAAATATTATCTTCATCTATTGTTTGGAGACTGTCAATAAGTGAAAGAGTGAAAAATTGAATATCTTACTTGAATCTTGAGGTCTTATTATAAATCAATTCTTATTATTATAATGGTAAGACAAAACAATGCACAAGAAAATGTCAAAGAATTAAAGGAATAAGCACTATAATTAAGATTTACTTTTTAAATTTATTTTCTAACTTTAATTTTGAAATAGAAAACGTTCTCATATTTTAGTTTAAATAGTTGTATAAATGTATGTATAAACGAATCAAACTATGATAGGTGAGTTAATATATTGATATTAATCAATTATTTATGAATATTAATAATTTTCAACTTAAATTTAATTTTATAATTAAATATTAAAATATTTGGAAAGAAAACAAATAGTATATAACATGTATGACTAAAAGAAAAAAAGAAAGATTAGATAGAAAAGAAATGCATATTGTATCTTATACTAATATATTTTAGTGTTTTTGACTTGAAAAGACTTTATAGTTTTAGTTATTGAAAATTAAAAATTAAATTTTTATATAATTTTTTAGTCCTATACAAATTAGGAGATAAATAATATACATATAAATCTATAACTTATTATTCTTTAATCTGAGTTCTGATTCTTAAGAGACGTCGGCTTTTGCATGGTTTGCAAAACACTACTCGTCGAGGGTAGAGGAACCCACGACCAGTGTTTCCAACCTGTTAACTGGTATCATCATGTTTGTCTATTCCAGTTCCATCTAAATTACCCTTAAACCAACTCTTGAAGAATAGAATATGATTTCAACGACCAAAATCGTGAGACCATGTCTCTTAGCTTACTTGAATACAAATTCCAAAGGTAATTGATGGCGTGTATAAATAATTCTTTCTTCTGGTCTTGGTATAGACCATACTCATCACAATCATCGTCTTCATCTTCGTCCAAATCCTCATAATCATTGAGACTAATTCGTTGGAATGTAACGCGTAGAGCAGACTTTACTACACACCTAGGATTGTCCGTGAATGGATTAAAAATGAATAAATGCGAAATACCTGATTTTGGTTCCATCAGAACTTTGAATGCCTTTTTGAGCTGTCAAACATGCTCAAAGTCCCCTGGTTCCTTTGTTGAGATTGATCACTGGGCTTCCCCATCACAAGGTCGATAAGGTCCAGGTCCACACTAAAAGGGACCCATTTTGTGAGATACGAAGAAGCAAGTATCTAATTCGGGACAAGACACATTCTATACAAGCCATATGACAAGAAAGTTGTACCGTTATGTTCTGCATCAGATACAACTGTAAAACATAAATGTTTAACACAAAACTTTAAATTTCTTTGTCCAAAATTGATCCGAAGATCATATATATGAAACAAGTCGTATAAAGCTTAAATGAATCTTATTACAAGATTCAACATATGCATCCCCTCAGATATTGCTTCCACTTTTATTGCTGTTAACCATCAGTTCCTCCTTTTCTTTATTTGGCTTTGTCCTAGGTATGAAATGATGCACTATGGAAGCACCTTGATCAGATATTCCACTATATAGTCACTAAGTACTTAATGTGACTATTGCATTCAGATTCATAAATTGAAAAGCCAAGGAGTTATCTGATAGTTAAAGCCTTTCATTTTAGACCATATACTGCTGGTTACTTTATGTCCTTTGGACCTTTATTAGCACTGGATTGACCAACATCAATATGTGGAGAAGATTCAGTCATTCTACCTTTAATCTTAGCGTGTTTTATCTTTACTTTCCATTTTGTTGCTTCAAGGACTTGTGGGAGTAACAAATTTGAGTTCCTCCCCCTCAACAACGCAATGGATAATTAAAGTAAAGAAGTCACATTCCTCATCCTGCAATGATATGTCATCACCAGCTTACTTAATTCTGAAGGGGGTTTAATCAGAGTCTGGTGAATTACAAAGGCATCAGAAAGAGGAATGTGAAGGACTACTGTAAAAATGGATAATTCTTGATATGTTCTCCTTACTCCCCTTTTTTCTCGTATTCCTTATAGAGAAGGGTTCTTTAATCAAAACACTTGTCTCAATACTATATGAGACAATGTGCCTATAGGAGACATTTCAAGAATCACTTTACTATATCTGTGTCCGAAAGTTCACTAAGCAGATGGTTAATAATGGATCTCTTAATGGTCATCAAACATACTATGTCAGATCGATCCTAGGCTTTATAGGCTGCTATTCAAGCTTTCAAGCTCATAGATGTAGGTAAAGATAACCTATGTAGGTGTATGGCCATACCTACCTTAGTTAACTCATCTTTATATTGAAACCTGTCAGAGTTTCAGTAATGACACTGGTTTTATTGACTGAAAAGATAACACTTTAGTAATCTTGATTAAATCAGCACAAATGTAGGACAACAGCGATACTGAAAGCCATTAAATAGCATCTTTCTTGAAAATCCGATCACACATATTATGAAACACCTTTGGGCTGAATACATAATTTATGCAATCAAATCTTCAAACATAAAGGCGATCAGAGTACAAACCATCAACTCTCATGACACTACCACCTTTGGGTGAATAGAGCATTCGAGTAACGACTTTCTTCCATCATATGCCTTTGTGCACATCTTAAAATGTTATGTAAGGCCAACACCTTTGGGTTGAATAACCAAACATAAAGTCAGAGACATCCCCCAACATGCAATAAAACAATCCAAAATACTGACTTGAAAGGCCACTTTGGTGACTGCATTCTCATCAGTATCTCAGAAAGTCCACTAACACAAGGGATACAACTTTATGTCATCCTCACATTCTTTATGGGCATATGGTATGTGACAACGTAACTTTAATGAATGCAAAAACCCAAATGCACAGCCTCATTGTCACACACTTGTGCTGAAGACATTCTTTGAATTATCGTGCATTAGAAGATATTGAACCTACCACCTGAGACACAAAAATCTCAAGTATTTCCTTTATAGGAAGTTCGTTGCACGAAAATTTACTAAATAATGGCTAAAGAATGTCTTTGTTCCTTTTCCGATTAACGATTTTGCTATCTCGAACATTGAATATGAGACCTGAGACACAATTCCTCATAGTGTCTTCCTCATATGATGCCCGAAGCATGAAAATTTGCTCGAAATCGGATCCAGAATACCTTAATTCCTTTTCTACTAATGTAATAAATCTAGAAAAATGGAAAAATCCACTTTATTAATTTCTCAGACCTGGAAACTGACCCAAAACACCCTGAGGTATCTTTATGAGAAATATAAAATTTTGTGTTTTTTTTGGTGAAATCCGTATGACTGACGTCAGAATGACGTCAACCGCACCACGTCATGCACGTGGCGGTGGCGCACATGCGCTATACGCGCGTCCCACAGACGCGCCCCTCAGGCGTCTGGCATGTGCACGTCACGCATCACACACGCGCAGACGTGCAGGCAGCGGTCCACGAGTGTGTGTTGCGCGCAGCGCTGCGCCACACGGCATGACGCGATTGGTGTGTGCAACACACGGGCCCCGTGTCACCACCTCCCCCTACTACTGTAACAGTGTCGGGCGCATGCACGACGGTCTTCGCCGCCCCCGCACGACGGGGGTGATTTTCGGCGATCCAAAGCTTCGATTTCTGCTCCGTTTGGTCCATTTTGACCCATTTTTCGTGGCGAATCAACTTTAAACCACTTCTATGGGATTAATTGGGCCAAAAAGCCAGAAATTCAGCCAAAACCAAGAGAGAGAGAGAGGAGAGAGAAAAACCAAAAATCTCCATTTTGGACAATCCAGTCACGTAACCACTATGATACCACGTGTAACGCGTAGAGCAGACTTTACTACGCACCCAGGATCGTCCGTGAATGGATTAAAAATGAAGAAATGCAGAATACCTGATTTTGGTTCCATCAGAACTGTGAACTCCTTTTTGAGCTGTCAAATGCGCTCGAAATCCCTTGGTTCCTTTGTTGAGATTGATCGCTGGCTCGAGATTTAGGTCTTTCTGTAGTTTACTTAACACACGAGCGCTCCTAATAGGTCAGAGCTCTGAATGCTCGTGAATTACTTAAGTTACTACAGAAGACCCCCCGTATATATATATAAGCTTCCATACCAGGCTTCCCCATCACAAGGCCGATACGGTCCAGGTCCACACTGAAAGGGACCCATTTTTCACCCGGACTTTGACCCATTAATTTAGATCATTTATTGGGATACCTTATTACCTTTAATTGGATCAAATTGCGTTACTTAACTGGTAATTTATTGAAAACGAAATCACAATGAATAACTGTCCATAAATGAGGTAAAAGACAAAATTGCCCTTAGGGGCAAAAATGTCTAACATGGAGTGCATCAGGTTCATCGTTCCATGGATCATCACTCAGGGAGTTTAGTCGAAACTTTGTGTCTCGGTGCTTAACAAGAAGCCATCATAGCAATCAATCCTCCTTGTTCAGATAATGTAGCTCTTTGTTGATGTTGGGAGTGGCCGTCATTGTTGTCTACATTAATTGGCCCTAGAAACAACAAAGAACGAAGATTGTTTAACCATTAATCAAGCTCAAATCTTCAATGAAAATGAAACGTGAAGCATGCTTAGGGAATCAACAAGGATGAGTTTGTAGCAAATAGATCATGTAGGACATGAATTCTCAATATGAAGTATGACTGGAACTTGCCATTTATCACAATCCCAAATT
>JAOSBN010061869.1:0-13765 GCA_027563595.1 Erythroxylum suave | reverse complement strand
GAGAGCGACGACCGCCACCACTGCGGCGACGAGGACGTAGCCGGCCTGTGCCAGGAGATCGAACGGAGCGGCCGGGCGACTGCCGGTGAGGACGACGAATTGCAAGTATTGCAGGCAGTCACCAAATCCAGGAGTTACCAGTCGCAGAACATCTTCGTCACGGCCAAAATTGCTGGTCCATCTGAAGATATCCCAAGTGCCCCAGGGACTGAACATAGCTGCTGCGATTGTAGCGATCCCAACAAGCACTAAGACAACAAGAGGCAGATATCTCAGCAGATCGCGCAGTGATGTACCAAGATCAGGTGTGACGTATGCCTCGACGCACGAATAGTAATCTCCATTTGCGTAACCAGACTGGAGTCTTAAAGTCGCTAAGATCTCTGTGAACGCGTACGAGGAGTTCATAGCATGAGCAATAGTGAAGCCACTTAGTCTGTCGATATCGGTACGGCTGACATTGAACGCCGGGGCCAGAGGACATTCTCCATGGATAGTTGCATTGCAGAAGCGGGAGCTTGTGTAATAAGGTGTATAGCTGAGGACATTGAGGGTGCTGAATAGAGTCGTCCAGAATCGAGCGCCATCAGGGAAATCCTGTATTTTTCCGAATGTCTCGGATGAATTGGCCCAAGACGAGTCGTTCCATGCTGGGTATGTTCCTAACGTCGACTGTCCTGCCACAGACCCGTAGACCGTAATGTTCAGAGGATGGGTTGTATTGTCCAGGTCAAATGATGCCGTCACATTGTATGGTACGAATTGGAGCAAAGTTTGACCAGTATCGCTTTTTCTCGGTCCTAAACAGTTTGTAAATTCTACAAAAGCTGCGCGTGCTGAAGTGACAAGCAACGAGCTGATGACCACTGGCCTCCACCAAGCACGCATGTTGAAACCTGATCGAATCGTAAGGTCAGAAGTGTGGGATCGATAATATCTTATTCCTGAAGTATGCTGTGTTATCTGGCCAGGAACATGGTCGTCTGGCCCAGTGCAGGGATGATCTACAAACGCTCGTTCGTGAATCGCGGACTCTAAACAGCGGACTTCGTGGCAGCGAGGTGTTGAGAAGGTTGATTCGAGCAAGTGAAAGCGAGTGGCAGGTTTCGTAGCGAGTGAGAACTGATTTGCGATCAACCTAGACCCTAAGATTTTCAGGGCACGTCTGAACGATCGTATAGGAACAAGAAAGTGTTGGGTGGCAATGACGCAACGTCGGAAAAGCGAGAGGCAAGCGTAGACAGAGGCGAGAGTCCTGTCGAGCTGTCGTTCACAACCGCGAATTCGAGGTAATGTGTCGAAAGACGTAAAGTGAGAGTTGTGCTTCAGTTGACAAGAATAGTGCGACAGCTGAAAGACTTTGGAGAGGCGCAGGCAAGTGCATAGTAGATGGGGCAGGGTGCGCAGAGGATCGAAGGGACGCTCGGCAAGAGTGGTTTGGGGTGTCACCAGCGCGAAAAGGCTTCGCGTGTGGAGCCAGCGGGAGGAAGAGTTGAGCGGCATCGTTGCTAGCCCGAGTAGCCCTAAAGGGGATACCGGCACCCTCCCCAGCTTCTGCCGCACCCGGGTCAGGCAGAGGATGAGGGCGAGCAGAAAGTCAAAATGCTCCGCCTCTCGCCCTCTGAAACATTGCTCGACTTTCCCTGTCACAGCGACGTGGTCGAACCAACCACGTACAGACAACACAGGCTCTGACAAGCTCAACGCAGACCGTTGATTGTCCACAGGATCGCATCCAAGCGATATGCCAGGGCATCTTGCCGGCTTTCTTCAATCCTGATGTCAGCCTCAAACGAATCTATTTATCAGTCAGCTGTCCCGCTCTACTCTCATCAACTCGTCTCCATCAACACTATAAACCCAGCGGCGCGTCTGATTTACCATACATGTTATGACCAATGACGGGTCGGTCGCACATGGTTGATCCTTGGGGCAGTTTACTTACCATAGTAAGGTCGGCGATCTATCAGCACTCAAGCCTCGTTTGGTTGGCGTGGTATGGCCTTAATCTGCAATAAACAGAACAATCTTAGTACCGCAATGACCGTCTGCGATCTCAGGCAGCCCTAGTCCCCTCTTCTCTGGTGAAGCAATGCGTGGGTTGAAGATCGTGTTTCTGAAGATTGAACCAGCGTCGACTCTCACATACCCGACTAACTTCTACGCGATGTACAAGGGAGACTTAGTCTAGCAGTAGCGCAAGCGGAAGCTTTCGGAGGATATGATGCCACGGACGAGTTAACCCGGTCTCCTCAGTGTCTGCATTCTTCCCTGACATCTACATTATCCTACGAGAATGTTTCGAGACGGTCCAGGGTCAAGGTCAAACGAAGATGCGATGTGTCTGTCGCATTATTCCACTCGAGGAGTCTCGTCAAACAGACACCTGATGTGATTACTCAGCGCACTCGCCATGCACTCTTGACGTCTACTGCACAGGCAGTTCCCCACAACAGACTTCGATTGTGGTTTGAGGTTACACCAGAGCGAGCACGGTGGTTGAGTCGATAGGTCTAGACGCCACTGTTGTGCATGTAGGTTTCGTGTGTCAGGTTGCCACCTCTGTGTGCAAAGCTCCGCGGGAGACAAAAAGCAAACACCACGCCCACTCAGCCTGCGTAATGATGGTGTATGACAGTCGCAGCAGGGCCGGGTCTGGACGTCAAGTTGTCCAGGTTGACAGAGGGGGGGTCGGGTGCAGTAAATCGCTGTGCTGTTCCGCCTCCATCTGCTTTCAGGGCCAATTGATATCCTCTCAGATACCGGATAGTTGTATTTTTAGCGCCTTAGCGCGTCTCTATATATATTCTTACTTCTATATCTATATATATATTTCTATACTATATTATACTTAAATATTATTATAAATTATATTAATTTAGTTATCTAGACGAGCTTTATATAATAATATAAATAGATTTTCTAGAATATTAAAATTAATTATATAGCGAGATTTTAAAAAATATAAAAAGAATTATAACGGAGAAGACGCGTTAAAATTAAAATAATAAAAAAATATAATTAAGAGAATTAAGCTTAATAAAATAATTAACTAATTATAGAGCTTAAAATCGTATTAAGATAATATAATAAACGTTTTATATTAGATTTAATAGTAAAAGAGATAAAATATAATCTTATTATTATTATTTTATATATTTTAGACCTTCTTTTAAAATATAGTTAATTTATTATTATAATTAATTAATTTCTACGTCTAAATCTACGTAATAATAAGAGAGTATTAATAAAACGTTATAATAATTAAGCTATATTATTAACTAGCTTTATATTTATATTTAGTAATAAATATATTTAAGTAAATAAAATTAGTCTAAAATTAAGATAAAAATAACTTAATATTTAAAATAATTAATAAAAATAGATTTTATATTATTAAAAAGTATTTTTTTATTTATAATATTAGTAAATTACTTTAATAAGATATATTTTAGTTTTAAAAAGTTTAATTAATATTTAATATTTTAAAGACGATAATTTAAACTCTTTTAATATTAAAAAGCTATTTAATAGTTAATAAATTTATAATTAAATTTATAAAACGCTAAAATAAAATATATTTAATATTATATAAATCTAACGATAAAAACTTTTTAATATACGTTTTATATTATTATATAAATTTATTATTTAACTTTATTATTATTAGTAATTAATTAGGACTTAATATTAATAATAAATATTTAAAAATTAATATATTAATATATATTATTTAAAAAAAAAAGAGAGTATTAAAAATTAATAATATTAATAAATTATAATTATTATTAACTTATATTATTATTTATACTCTTATAGAGCGAGTAATAAAATTATATTAATATTTATTTTTTATTTATTATATTAATAATCTATTTATTATAATATTATTAAAATAGGCCTTAAAATCTATTAATATTAATATATATAATATTATTAAGATTAATACGGCCGGATATTTAAAGATTTTAAATATTATTAAGACTAGATTCCTTAAGTAAATCTAATATAATTAGTTTATTATAATAATTATTAAAAAATATATTAATTATACCCTCTAAAAGAATCTTATTAAAAATAATATTATAACTTTAATATTAACGATATATTTCTTTATTAATATTAAATAGGTTTAATATTAACTTAAATAAAATTTAATACTTAAAACTTATATTAATATTTATTAAATTAAGATATTTAAGTAATTATTTATTATCGTAGATTATATTTATTATATAAATAATATAGACCTATTTAATTATTTATATATATATAAGAGTATTACTAGACTACGTTAAATATATTAAATTATTAAAATTATTAAGTTTATAATCGATATTATCGCTATTAATATATATATAATATAGTAACGTTTCTAATAAAAAATAAATAATAATAAGCCTAATAAATAATTATTTATTAATATTTTAATTAGTTAACTAATTTAAATTTAAAAATATCTTTATACGCTATCTTAATTTAATACGCGTATATATTATTAGTAAAAAGAGTATATATTATATAAATATTAATATCGTTAACTATTAATATTAATATTTAATAATAAAACTTAATAACGAACTCGTTAAATTATTAATTATTATTAAGATTATAATAAATATTTATATATTAAGCGAGGTTATTAGACTTAATATTATATAAAATTTAGTTTATTTATTAAATATATAAAGAGATAATTTTATATTAATAATAAAGGGTTAAATTAACGCTTAAATAAATAATATAATATCTAGATTTACTATATAAATTTATTTTTAATAATAACGACGTTATTAGTCTAATATAATAAATTATTTTTTATCCCTTTAATAAACCTATTTCTTATTTACTTTAATTATAGACGTTACTATAGCTAAATATATATAGTAATACGTCTTTACGCTAAGGCGCTAAAAATACAACCATCCGGTATCTGAGAGGATCAGATCGACCAAGTCGTTGTGTGGTGTTCCGGTATCGTGCGGTATCGTGCGGGGGACTCCTGTCGCGTGTGTGGCGATCCCTTACGCCTGACTTCTTTTCCCTGGGAGCCGCCGCCTCGCCATCGTGCATCGCGTGCTCTGCATTCAACCCTGCCACAGAATGTGCCGAACATCGTCCTCGACAGGCGACACTTGGTAGTTGTTCAACACCGTTCGAGCAGTCTGAGTTGACGTCGTTCATCCCGCTGCACTATCGCTGCGCTGCTCACATGCAAAGCGTCGATTGACATCTAGGCCTATCAGCCTGTACCGCATCCACGAATCAGGCTCGCCAAACCGCCTGCAACTCTACGTCCTGAAGTCACTTCCCACCTGCGCCCCTACATCTCAACACGAGTCTGCCTTCATGTTTGATACACATGTCGATTGAAGACCTTTCATTCAGTACATCATAGACTTCTTCCCTCTGATCGCTTGTTGCCCGCATGTCTTCTCCGTCCGACGCCGATTCCAACAATTCACGATATCTACATCGTGGGCATCCGCTACTGCAGATCAGTCAGGACGAACATGACCAGAACATGAGTGGGAGGCAGCCTCCGTCCATGGACCCATATTCCATGAGTCAAAATCATGCATGGACTCAGAGAGACACGATGGCACAAGGCGCAAATGCACCATCATCATCGTCGACGTCTGTATCACGAGCCATGCCCTCGAATCAATCCGACTCGACTCGGTACAGCACGGCGCCTTTCTCCATGGCAACGATGCCGGTCGAAGTGAGGAGACAAAACTTGATGGCCATGGATCGTAAGAGGAGGTTGACAGGATCGAATCAAGATAATGGTAACCGTCGACGAAACGCAGCCGGTGGTTTCAATGAACGTGACGATGTGACATACAACCACACTCCAGATACTGTGTCCTCGAGCTCTAAATCTCCCGGACAATACCAAAGACGTCGTTCGAGTCCGCGGCCTGGCGCGGAAGTAATCGACTTGACCAGTTCTCCTCCGCTGCTCGCCACTGCGGATCCAAATCTCACTCCAAGGTCGACAGGATCCATGTCTGGTATATATGTCGTACCCCGCTGGCAGCCTGACTCAGAGGTCACTGAATGTCCGATTTGTAAGAGGCAGTTCACTTTCTTGTTTCGACGACATCACTGTAGGAAGTGTGGCCGTGTGGTGTGTAATGATTGCTCGCCACACAGGATTACCATACCTCGACAATTCATTGTGAACCCTCCTGGCCCAACCATCCAGTTTTCGTCCAGCGCGAGAGAGACGGTAGATCTGACGGCCGAGGATGACGATGATGAAGACGACGAGCTTCCTCCGTTGCGCCCAGGCTCGTTGCGGCACTATCGTCAGGTGCACAGCTCGGGCATTGGAGGAGGCGAAAAGGTCAGATTATGCAACCCTTGTGTCCCAGATCCGCAACCTGAACCACAACCGAACTACGCATCTAGTCCTCATTCTCCACCTACTGGAGTTTCACGACGGGATGAGTTGCTCACACTATCAGACGCACTACGAGGCTCGAGGCATGATTACCATAACGCTGGTTTCGAGGTGAGTGCCAATACCGCTGTTGTCCTTAGATCATCCTGATTCTGACACTTCCTGTTCAGACTTTCCCTAGATTTGTTCCGCAGCACACCTTGCCGTATTCCAACCAATCTGTGAGAACCCGACCGCTCCCTCCTGCACCTCCTCCGCCCCCTCCTCCTCCACCACCGCTACAGCCTCGGAGTGAAACCATAATTGAAGGCTCTCAATTGACTTCATTCCCGTACATGACACCCGATGTGAGTAAACGCCATGTTCTCCATGTCATCCAGCTGCTAAACATGAACCAGCGGTATCGGCAACGTGGACAAATGTCTTCTGACAATCCGCAAATCATGCATCAACGCCATCACTCGACCGGTAATCAACACACAGCGCCTCTGCCACCGAGTCGACCTCGAATCCGATCGATGCTGGATGACTCGTATATCCCAAGAATGCTATCAGGTCACCCTCCTCCTCCCAGACCGCGACTGAGTGAAGAAGACATCTGCCCCGTCTGCAGACGAGTACTTCCTCCTAAAGGACTCAATGGGGATGAGTCTGTACGCGAAGCTCATATCATTGATTGCATCAGCGCTCGCGATCCGGCCAATCAGATGAGCTCAAACAGAGCATCAGCGTCCTCATTGTCAATACCTCGTGGACCAATGCACATGTTGCCATTCGTAGCCACCGAGAAGGATTGTGTAGGCGACGACGGGAACACACCCGAGTGTTCCATTTGCATGGTCGAGTACGACGTTGGAGATGAACTGGCGAGGCTTGAGTGTCTTTGCAAGTTTCATCGGGAATGCATCAGCGAATGGTTTGCCAGGAAGCAGGAATGTCCTGTGCATAAGATCTCGTGAGACACACGCGGGATCCGAGGCAAGACATGTACCAGCAAATATATTTACACTCCGCAGCCAGTGGAGTATCTCTGTACCTACCAAATTCTAGTAGACGTTCGATTCATACAACAAATGTTCTGCATTCATCCTCGATTACTTGACTGTCGAATCATACTCGGATGTCATGTCGCACAAGTTCTGGGCCATAATGCTCGCATGCGCCATAAGCCTCGCGTTGTGGCGACTAAGTTGAGTATGACGCTACGTGTAAAGTCCGATTGCTAGAGAGCAGCAAGTCCTATGCCAAGCCAAACTTGTTGGCTGCGTGCATGTCAAGCATCACTGGCTACCACCATGAGGTGGGATAGTGCTATAGGTCGTGCAGATCAGAGTCGAGTCTTCGTGTCATCTAATCACTTGATTGCATGATCCACTCGTCTGCTTTGTGGCCTGCTTCCTGTTGCTGCATCAATGCAAACACTGGGCGAGAAGCACACCTCGAGCACCAACGTCGGTCGTCGGCGAGCTTCTCGCCGTGACTCCGCCCGCGCCTCAGCAGAGCACCAAAATGAATCAGAGTCAAATCCATCCTGCGCTGCGACAGACCTCGAACCCAAGTCCGGCCAAGCCCAAGAACTCACATTATACAGAGGGAACGGCTTCCGCCTACTCGCCGATCCAGCCTTCGCCGACGACATCCTACCAAACTGTTGCGAACCCTGGTTATTATCAAAATGGTCCGCAACAAACGCACGAAAGCCCGGGCGAACACAGTCCGAGCGAGAACCCAGCTGATCCGAATGACCTGAAACGCCCCCGAGCGTGTGAAGCTTGCAGGCAGCTGAAGGTCAAGTGCGAACCCGACGAAGCGAGTCCGACTGGGAGCTGCAAGCGATGCGCCAAAGCCCACAGACCATGTATAGTCACTGTACCAAGTCGCAAGCGACAGAAAAAGACGGACAGCAGAGTGGCGGAACTCGAGAAGAAGATCGATGCATTGACTGCGACTCTGGCAGCAAAAGGCGGCGCTGAGGTGGACGCCGCTCTTGACCCGGCTATTGCGCCGCAATCACATCTCCCTCCACGTCCCTCGCTATATGCAGACCAATGGCAACAACCACATCAGCATCAACATCATCATAGCCACTCTCCTCCGAGTCCCGTTCAGACGCTTGGTGTGAAGAGGAAGCACCCCGAAGGACCTGAGTATTTCGGAGGTGAACTGCCAAAGTTACCCCCAGCAAGATTCAAATCGCCTCCTCCAATACCTCAATTCAGCGCTACATATCATGACCCGAGACAAAGACAAGAGGCAGACGAGCCACCCTATGTCGATGTCATTGACAGGAACATCATCGATGCTCAGACAGCATATAGGTGCTATGATCGCTACAAAAATGAAATGTGCATGCAGCTTCCAGTCGTGGTATTCCCAAAAGACCAGACTGCCGAAGAGTTACGCAGGAACAAGCCTGTGTTGTTCCTTGCAGTTCTTGCTGTCGGCTCAAGCGCTGTCAGTCCAGAGAAACAACCAAAGCTTATCAACGAAGTATCAAGGATTCTCGGAGACCGCATAATTTACAACGGCGAAAAGTCCATGGAACTTGTGCAGACCGTACAGCTCATGACCGTTTTCTACCAGCCTCCAGAGAGATACGAAGAGTTGAATTTCAACCAAATGATTCACATAGCAGCAGTCATGGCTATGGACATCGGAATGGGAAAACGATCCAAAAAGGTCCCTTATCCCATCTGGAGAGGCAAAGGCATCCCAGACCCTAATTCTGCTGAGACACGTCGATGCTGGCTCGGTTGTTATTATATGTGTACAAAGTAAGTCGTTCTCCAGCACCTTTAATTACCTTTGCTAACGTGATAGTTCCGCGATGTCATTGAGGCGTCCTCAACTTATCCGGTGGTCGCTCTACGCGGATGAGTGTATTCAAATACTCACTACAGCAAAGGACGCCCTGCCTTCTGACAAATGGCTTTGCCACTTTGTGAAGGCTCAACACATTGCCGAAAATATCGGGATCGAGTTTTCGATGGATGATCCAGCCCAAACATTGTCACTCACCGAGCCCAAAACTCAACGTCATCTGAAGGTGTTCAGACAGAATTTGGCCGAGTGGCGCGAATCAGGTGGCGACATGATGCATAGCCCAATAATGCAACACACAGAGGCCATAATAAATCTCTACATGCACGAGATCGCCATGCATCACGATCATAACATCGATGATTTCCGTCCACCATACAATACTACACCTATCGAAGGACCTCCGGATCCTGACTTAGTCACACCCGCTCATATTGAGAGCTTGACAGCTTGCATGAATTCGGCACACAATGCGTTCGAGGCGTTCTTGTCCATGGACATCCGAGCACTGCGGGCATTACCGACGCATTTCTTCGTCCGGAACTCGTATGCAGCGGTTGCGTTAATCAAGCTGTATACAGCCGTGGCGGCGAAAGGATCTAAATTCGGATCAATTCTGACAAAAGAAGAATTGAAGGTGGATTCGTATCTGGATAGGTTGACTCAGACTCTGCAGAAGGTCGCAGAGGGCAACATGTCCAAAGTGGCTTCCAAGTTTATCCTAATCTTTAGAATGCTTCGCAACTTACATCTGAAGCGGAACGAGACATCGACAGGCGACTTCAACGATCGCGATGGAAGTCAAAAACAAGAGAATCAGGATTACAAAGGACCTCTACCACACGACACCTCTCAAGCATGGTCCAAATCGAGCAGGACGCACCAGGATCAAAGCTCTCAGTCTCAGCCGGGTCATGGTGGTCTGCAGTTGCTTCCAGACGCTACACTGAATTCTGGAAGGTCTCTGTCTGCTCAGACATCTCAAGGTCAGTGGCTTCCACAGACACAAGTTGGTCAACTACAGTCGATGCCTGGCATGGAGAACATGGGCATACCGTCACAAGATTACAACATGATGGCGGCTGCATTCGGTGCCCCCAACGATCCGTTAGCTATGGGAGGCTTCACGTCTGACGATTTCATGGCTTTCGGCCTGGCCGACGACTGGGTAAACTTTGGCTTCAACCAGAATGGAGTGTGGGCAGTATAGTCTTTATGGTACCAGCCAATAAGGGTTGCAAAAGACAGTCGTGAGAGCCGGTTTGCTCGTTTGCCACTTGCAGCTCGCAAACCGGCATGATGTGTCAATGCTGTATAGCAGGTCGCCAGCTGCTTATGCACATGCGAAATGCTTTCTTGAGTATACGCGTACGATCAAGATTGGTGGGAAACTAGAGAGAGGTTGCCAACGATGCATACGTATTATTCCATGGCCTCAATGAACACCTGTGTCGGTTTTCCACGAATGACGAAAGCCCCAGGGGAAGTGCTTGCCTTGTTGCCTTGTTACCTTTGAAGCTATTGGGTCAAACCACGATACTCGTGTCGCCCGCGAGGAAGCTGTGTTTCTGACAGAAACCGCGTCTCACATCTCACGTCCCTTCTCTAACAAGGCGCGCTCCTTCCGACCATCACGTGCCTGCCCACTACTCTACAAGCATCTGCGTGGTCGGTTTGAGATTTTCACTTATTAGCTCTCTTGATCAAGCGAAATGCTCCCAGCTCAAGACCCGCCCTGGCACTTTGTGTCACCTCCAGTTCTGTGATTGAGACGAAAACATCAGCTGAAGGCCAGGACATCGGTCTTGAACACGGTCTATCACCTTTAGTGAAATCTACACGACGGCACGGGGTTACGAGACATCAAAGGGCAGAATACAATCATGGGCAGTCCTGACAACAGTACATCCACATCTAGCCTATGGACCTGCCAAGGTGTGTGATTGCCGCTGGTCAGTATGGCTTGAACCAAGCTATGTTCTCCCCCGGAGCTCCGCTCTACCTGGCAAAAGATCCTCAAAAACCTGACTGTGATTGTTCCGCTGACATAGAAACAATGATGAGGTCATTTTGCGGCTGCACACTTGTTCACCCTACTGTCAGTCCAGCAGATGTGCAAGCCTGCATCGACTGCTCATATGGAGGCAAACCCCTCCAATTCCCATGACTCGACCCTTGCTTGGAGCCGTCGACTGATATTGGTTGCTTGAGAACCCAGTTCGCAGCTGCAGGAACATGTCTAACGCAGTCAGCAATTGCGTCAGACAGGTTGCAGGACACCCTTGAAGCATCATGCAAGGTTCAAACTTTTTCGCTCATACCCGGCGTTCTACACGGTGTCCAAGTCGGGCGTCAAAACTGGTCTACAAGGCTTTCACCTGCAGACCAATTCTGAATTGTGAGATATCGAGGAAGACATTTCCTATCAATGCAGTAATTGGTAGCTTCCAGGAGCTGTCCAGGCAATACCAACCATGAACATGACTTCAACAGCTTACTCGCTGCTAGTTGGCAAATTTAAGGTTTGTCAGTCCAACCTTTTCCACCCGAAAGTAAGCGAGGTCAGCAATTCAACCGGTTGCAGCAACGACTGTGGGTAAACTTTCAACATTGTCGGTAACGAGCCAAATCTGGAGGTAGACTAGAGTGGTTGGGTTTGAGACAGGAAGAAGATCTGTCGTGAAGCAAGGAGATCTTTCAAGTATTTTCCAGCAATCTATGGACGCTCAAATTTACATCTGCAGTCGGGTTCATGGTTGGCGCGCAGACCGTCACTGACCAAGGTCTGACATCTGGCTTACTCAGGGCAAACCACGCTGGGCACTGCATGAAGAATTGATTCGGAGAAGTCTTGTCCCCCAATCATTCGGCGTGGTCAAAATAGACAGAATGTTTGGTATGACGGCTGAACGTCAGTGTTCAATTACTTGTTGGACCAAGAGCCTATCAGGCTCGGCACCAGAGTACATTGAATTTGCGCAAAACTTGTGAGTGCAAGCCGACCACCGATCTGCGATGGATCAGCCCTGAGTAAAGTCCGGGCAAGCTTTTTCGTGTAGCGAGGCAGAAGAACCACACAGCGGTCGCATGCTGGCACCCCGCACGCAGCTATCTCAACGCCTCGAGGCCAGCAGGAGGCCAGTGGGAGGCCAGGATGTGTGTGGCGCTGACGGCGCTAGTTCATGCATGCATGTCGACGTACAGCTCGACGACGGTGGGCTCGTCTAGTCGGCAGGCTATCAACTGCTTTGGCGCTGACACTTCTTGACGTGGGTTGACGTGACTAGCGCAGTCACTTTTTCTGACCTGTCATCGAAACTCTACTTGGACGAGACGCCTCGACTGCAGGATCTCACCATTTGAGCATGGCTTCGGGCTAGTCGGCTTACACTATCGCAACATGGTGCCTCTCTGGCTGTGGACGGCGGTCGCTATCAGCTCAGGTCGCCAGTCCCGTCCCATCAATCTTTGACCGGTCTGCTTCTCTCATCATGGCGATCCAGATCTCTTGTTGCAAGTCACTCCGCATCGCGTAGCAGAGGTCCACGTGAGCCCAACATCCTGCGAAAACCAGCGGGGATGGCGGCACACCACTTGGTCGGAGCGGCTCCACCACCGTCTCTTCTGGCGGCGCACGCAATTGTTCCGCGAGCGTCTGGTGGCACATTGCAGCGAATGTGTTGGTGTCCTGCGGTCAATATGCGCAGACTATCTCACACTGTCTGCAGTGTAACAGAGATGTTTCGAGCCGCCACCGGAAGCGTTTCCCTTAGCAGGTGTGTCGTGTCACGTCCACCTGTGCGTGTTTGTGCATGTGCATAAGCACGAGGGTTGCCGAGACCAATGTTTTTCGACAGCTGCGTCTTCCGTCTGACAGATCCAGTAGGATGGTAGCACACGGCACAATTCGTGACTAGTGGCGCACCGCTAGTTGGGATGGTTCAGCATGGATGTTGACCTCGACTGTGCCGAACAGGCTCAGGATAGCAGACACAGTCGCATCAGGTTGTTTCGCACGTTCATCACAACATAGTGGCGGCCTCGCAGGGTCTCATGCTCGGCAGGATTCTTCAAGGAAGTGATATCAGCTGCGCTCTAGAGATGTGCCTCGACTGACCCTCTTCGCACACCCGTGGTGACTTTGGCAGTACGTAAAAGGTCGCAGGATCGAGAGATGCAAAATGGGGGTTGATAGGTCACCACACCTAACCGCCCCATTACTAGCCTTTGCTCACGTCGTACAAATGATGCTGCAGGTGGTGCACGAACTCTCTCCATGATCACCTCCGTTATTCTAAGCCGCACAGCGTGGAGGTTCATGCCCAGCAGCCAGCGTGGAGACCTGGTGTCGATCCTGTCGATCGCCAACCTCTTTACAACTTCGCTCGAACTGCCGTTCGTTCGTTCGTCATCAACATCAGCACGCAAGGTTTGTGGTGGGCCTCGGGGCTCAGTCGTCACGCACGCATGAGTCTGACGATTGACTTTTCCTTCTGTCCCTCGCGTTGAGACATTTGGAGAGGAAGGAATACGTCC
>JAOSBN010061839.1:0-13767 GCA_027563595.1 Erythroxylum suave | reverse complement strand
CTTCCAAAAATGCCCTTATATCACCTTACAACATTAATACTTTAATTCCATCAATCCATGAAATAAATCCTCCCAAAGTTGACATAATAATTAAACTCCAAGTAAAATGATTTATCTAGCAAGACCACAAATTTTATCCAAATCATGCTTAATAAAATAAATAAAAAAATTCGGGGCCCAACAATTAATAAGATGGAAAATAATTTTAAAGAAACTTGGGCTCTTAAATGTATAAAATATGGAAAGAAAGGAATAGTGGATATTTCCAAGGAGTGTAGAACACTAAGGAAAAATTACTAGGGAAAATCATATAACGAATCAAGGAATAACTATCTTACATATCCAAGTATGGTTAGATTATGAAGAATATTTGGAAAAGTGTATGAATATTGGCCTAAAGTAGTGACTTAAGCCTTAAACTCAAGTGGTAAACTAGAAATGATTCTTAAGAATAGAAGATAAGTATGTGTGCGTTGCTGGAAATGATTTTGTAATGACATGATTTTAAGTTTTGTAATAGTTTCTCTTATAGTGTAAATGTACCTTAGAATTTTTGGACCTTTAAGTATTTTCTAATAAAATTATTTAACTTTTCAAAAAACTTTGGAGAAGGTGTCAGAGATTAACTCAAGCTTAAAGATGTAGAAAATTTGAGAAAATTTGAGAATTAGCCGACACAATAATAACACTAATATGTGTTTGATCTGTGTTTAAGAATATGTTATCATGTTAGACTAGTGTTGATTGTATTTGTTTACAACAGAAGTTTTAAAAGCTAAATAAAGCTGAATTGGATGCTAATTTGACTTCATACTCATAAAATATAATTCAAGGATGTATATAAACGTAATTTCACAAAGCTTACTCTATTTTATAACCCTAGCTATAAATAATATTATTAAGTTTCATTAAAGTAAAATTTTATAGGTGTACGAAATCACCTTATGATGTAATCATTATTTTAGGGTTTTTATTTAACATTTAAGATCGTTTAGAAGCAAGGATTGAAAGGAGATTAACCTCAACTTAGATGGAATTAGGGATATATTATTCTATTTCTACTTTATTTTACGTTAAAATTGATTTTTTTTATTTTATTCTCATTATAATGAATAGCTAAGTCCCCAGTTAGGATTCATGATGTAGTTTATGTTAGATATTTCAATTATTAGTGCCTAATTTGTTATTTGTTAGTAGAATTTATTTTATTTGATCTTAATTATTAGATTTATACATGAATATCATAGATTCAATATTAAGTAAGACATGAAAGACCAGAAGTTGGGAAGTGTAATTAGTGCACTATGAAAATGAACTTATAAGTCTAAAGATAGAAGTATCTTAGATTAAAAAAAGGTTATAGCTAATATATTAACTATTTTTAATAAAGTCTAGGTGTTGTATATTAAGGGGTGGTGATTTCTTAAATGAATATTCTTGTGTTCTATAAGAGAAAGCATAGAGATAATAGGTTTTTTTTTTCAGTATTGAATGTTGATCTTGGATGACAAATGGAATCCCATATAAGTGAACCTCAAAGCCTTAACGTTTATCATATTGATTCCTTTTCACTATTTATTTATATTGTTTTCTATTATTTTAGTAAATTTTTTACTCTGTATGAATTCTTATTTTATTTAGTTTCAATGTTTTACTGAGATTAATAAGTTTAGTGGTTATATTCTTTTTAAGATCAATACTCTAGAATGCTTCAATTTTTATTACTTTATATAATTAATTCTATGTAACTTTTTTGAGAAATTAAATAGGTATGTTGATATAAAATTGAGTTAAGTACAACATATGGCAACTTAAAAAGTTTCTAACCATTGGTTTGGACTTAAAACAATCACCATATGCTTAGGGCACTTATACGATCACTATGAAACTTCTAGGTTAATACTATAAGGATTGACTAGGAGATGTTAGAGGCAAATGACTTTAGACAACATTGTATGGTAGGTTGGGATCAGACACCCTTCTAGCTTTGATTGTCTAATAAAATTACAACTTCATGTTTTGACCTTTTATATGAGTTGTTAGTGTATCTTCCTTATTCTCACCAATGTTGTTTATTGGAAGATAAGATTAGAAACTAGAACATTAAGGGTTATTATTAATCCTCTAGGATTTGCCTACATCATTATTACATGTTCTTATGTCATCATTATAGAAAAGTTGTTCTCTAATCCATCTAGTGGTCTCTTCTAGAAATATTTCATTAGTCTTTTCCTTCCTAATGAAGCATTTGTCATTTCTTTCTTGCTATACCTTATATATACATTAACCAAGACTTATAGTGTAAACAATTAGGTAAGCCTTTAAGATGCGATTGTTTTCATATACGCCAATAAAACCTAGTCATAATGTGTGTAGTAATTAGACATTCAAGTGGCCGAAGTTTGAAAGATTGCATGTTATTAATCCTTGCAATGATGAATTGATAGAATGGATGGTTTGCGTTTGATTTTGCTTTAGGATAAGCAAAGGTTTAAGTGTAGGGAAGTTGATAAGTGTGTTTGTAGGTTATGTTTTAAATGTGGGGTGGGCAGGATCTACTACTCACCCTATATAATCGTGCTGGTGCACGATCATGCACACCTAATGCATGAAAGGTTCTGTCATGATAGTGCACCTGATGAGCAAAGGCTTTTGTCATGATTGTGCTAGTGCACAATCGTGCACAACTGATGTCACTCAAACTTATTCTAATTCACTCCAAAGGCCTCCCAACTTGGTTCTAAGTCATTCCAAACTTGCAAATTCAAATTCAAATTTTAACATAAAAAGCTACAATCAAACTAAAAAAACAACAGTCAAACTTAAGAAAAGACAAGATTAAAGCAAGAAACAACTTTAAAACAACCTGAGAACTAAACATAACATGTTTCATTTTAAGGTTATGAACTTGACCAAAGTTCAATTTAATGAAAAAAGAGTGAGGGAAAGGTAAGAAATCACTTCCCTTTCATAAGAGAGAGCTCCTCTAATATAAAGCTTACATCGATTTCCATTGACCTTAAAGGCTCACTCTTGGTGTTCTCCAATTCTGTTACTCTATGATCATATACTTGAAGTATACTTCACCTTGACTTAAGCTTTCTAAGAAATAAATGAAGTCTTGAATTGTATAGAAGCACTAAATCCCTACTCTTAAACTTCTTCTTGCTAATGTAAGTATCATGTCACTTCTTAACTTTCTCATTGTACAACTTGGCATTTTCATAAGCATCAAATCTCAACTCTTCCAATTCATCAATTTGCACAACCTCTTCTCACCCACAAGTTTCTAATCCATGTTCAATTTCTTTATTGTCTAATAAGCCCTATGTTCTAACTCTAAGGGTAAATGGCAAGCCTCACTATACATAAATCTATAAGGAGTAGTGCCTATAGGTGTCTTGAAAGATGTCCTATATGCCCAAAGTGTGTCATCAAACTTCAAAGCCGAATCCTTTCTTGAGGTTCTCACTACTTTTTCTAAAATTTTCTTTAACTCTTGATTTACCACCTCAACTTGGCCATTTTTTTGTGGATGATATAGGGTAGCCACTCTATGGTGAACAATATACTTCCTCAAAAGAACTTTAAATTGCTTATTATGAAAATGACTACACTGGTCACTTATAATTGCCCTTGGCACTCTAAATTGAGCGAATATCCTCTTAATGAAATGCTGAACCACCTTACCATCACTTGTTGTAGTAGTCGTAGCTTTAACCCACTTAGAAACATAATTCACTCTAGCTAAGATACACTTGTTACCTAGGGAGGATGGGAAAGGTCCAATGAAATCCAAGCCCCACACATCAAATATTTACACCTTTATAATGTTTGAAAGTGGCATCTCATCCCTCTTTGATATATTGCCCGCTTATTGGCACCTATCATACTTCAGCACAAAATTTTGAGCATCCTTAAACAAGGTTAGCTAGTAGAATCCACTCTCTAAGACCTGAACAGCTGTCTTATTAACTCCATAGTGCCCTGTATAAATAGAACTATGACATTGCATCAACACTTCAGGTATCTCATCATCAAGGAAAAACCTGCAAATCCCACTGTCAACACAAATCTTATACAATATGGGTTCATCCCAAATATAACGAGAACACTAGAATAAGAAATGTTTCCTTTGTTTATAAGAAAGATTAAAAGGAAAACTCTTAAGAGATATTTGCAATATCTGCAAGCTAAGGAAGAAAGGGATTTTCTACCATCATTAATGCCTCATTAGGGAAGTGCTCCACAATTTCCTCTTCTTCTTCTTTATGTTCCCCTTTAAGTTTTGATAGGTGGTCTGCTACAATTTTTTCTGCATCCTTCTTTGCAAAGAGATAATGCATCACTGCATGATCTGTAAAGACAATAACATGTTAGCCTAAAAGATAAGAGTGAAATGTCTCACATGCAAAAACTACTGTGCAACTCATTTTCCATAGTGGCGTAGTTCATTTGTCCACCTGTCAAGGTCTTACTTGCATAGTAGATAGCATGTAGTTTCTTCTCCTTCCACTGTCGAAGTACGCAGCCCATTGTATGGTCACTTGCAACACACATAACCTCGAAAAGGATTGATCAATCCGGCATTGCCAATATAGGTGCTGTTATAAGTTCCTTCTTCAACCAGTTAAAAGAATCTAAGCAATCATTAGTAAACATAAAAGGCACATCTTTTATTGACAAATGGGTTAAGGGTCTTGCAATAAGGAAAAAATCCTTGATGAACCATCTTTAAAACCCTGTATGACCAAGGAATGCTTGGCTGCCCTTAATGTTGGTGGGAGGGGGTAACTTTGCAATCACTTCAATCTTTGCATGATCCACTTCAGTCCCATTGTATAAGATCCTATGGCCCAAAACAATCCCCTCTTGGACTATGAAATGACACTTCTCCCAGTTTGGAACTAGATGAGACTCCTTACATCTTTAAAGCACTCTATCTAAATTAAACAAACAATCATCAAAAGAATCTCCAAAGATAGAGAAGTCATACATAAATACCTCCATGAATTTCTCATTCATGTCCACAAAAAAGGTCATTATACACCTTTGGAATGTGGCAGGTGTATTGCATAACCCAAAAACATCCTCCAATAAGCAAAATTCCCATAAGGACAAGTGAAAGTGGTCTTTTCTTGATCCTGTAGGTATATGAACACTTGTTTGTACCCTAAGTATCCATCGAGAAAACTATAAAATGCTTGGCTAGCCACCCTCTCAATCATTTAGTCTACAAAAGGCAAAGGAAAATGGTCTTTCTTAATGGCCAAGTTAAGCTTTTTGTAATCAATACACACTCTCCAACCTGTGATGGTCTTAGTAGAAATCTGTTCACCTTTTTCATTTTCCATCACCGTCGTGCCTCCTTTCTTTGGCACACACTACATAGGACTCACCCACTCACTATCTAAAATGGGGTAAATAATCCCTACATCCAAGAGCTTCACTACTTCATTCTTCACAACCTCTTACATGGATGGATTTAACTTTCTTTGTCTCTCCTTCACTACTTTGCACCTTCCTTAAAGTTAATCTTATGCATCACCACATTGTGGCTAATCCCCCTAATATCAATAATTTGTCAGGCCATGGCTTTCATCCATTTCCTAATAGTCTCTACCACTTTCTTTTCTTGCTCAAAATCCAATGAGTTGGAGATGATGATGGGTGGGGTGTGCTCCTTACCTAAGAAAGTATATTGCAAGTGAGAGGGTAAGGGTTTTAGGTCTAAGGTGGGTGGATTAATAAGGGAGGGTGGTGTAGGGATATGTGATATCTCCAACTTCTCTTGCTCAGTTCCTTTACATAACTCTTCTTCATTCACACCTTCATCCATATTCACTTCAACAACTTTTGCAACCTCCTTTTTAACTTCTCTCACAAAATCATCTATAACATCAATCTTCATACATATAGTACCTTCCATCTGTTTATTTAGAGTTTTATACATATAAAATTCAACTTGCTCATCGCCAATCTTTAAAACGAGTTTCCGTTTATGCACATTAACTAATTCCATACTAGTATTCATAAAGGGTCTACCCAAAATCAAAGGACAATTCCTATCCTCTTCAAAATCCAACACAACAAAATCTACTGAAACAATAAATTTATCTACTTTTACCAACATATCTTTGACAACTCCGAATGGCTTCTTGATGGATTGATCGGCAAGTTGAATGAGCATAAATGTTAGCTTGATGTCTCCTAACCCATTTTCTTGAAAACATATAAAGGCATCAGTTAATACTGGCACCTAAGTCACATAAACATTTAGCAAATTCAAAGGTAACAACAACACATGGAATCTTAAAACTCCCTAGATCTTGTAGTTTTGATGGAAGGGTGTTTGAAATGATTGAACTACAATTTTCAGTCAGGGTCATCGTTTGATTTCCCTCCTAAGTGCATTTGTGTGTAAGTATGTCCTTGAGAAACTTCCCATACTTGGGCATGCACTCCAATGCTTCCATCAATGACAAGTTAACCTGAAGCTTCTTTAGCTTCTCCAAGAATTTGGAGAAGTGAGTGTCTACTTGATGTTGTTTCAACATTTATGGTTATGGAAGCTTAGGCTTGTAAGGTGGTGGTGGAACGTACGACTTGTCTTCTTCTTTCCTTCTATCTCCTTGCCCTTCTCCTTTGCTTGACTCTCCTGTTACACAATTGGTTCTTCCAGTTGCTTACCATTCTTAAGTGTGATCGACTTGAGTTTTTCCTTTGGATTCATCTTAGTGTTGCTTAGTAAGTTACCTACATTTTTAGAAGATAAGGTAGTAATAAGTTGGCCTATCTGAACGTTTAAATTATGGATAGATGAGGCATGGTTCTTCAAGATTGCTTCCTGGCTTGCAAACATCAGTTTTTGGTACTCTTCTTGGGTTGCAAATTTATAGTTCATCGTATCCATCATCCTATCCATCATGCTCTCCAAGTTTCCAAATTGGTCTTGCTGAAATCTCGATGGTCTTGCAGGTCTTGCTGGGCCGCCTGTACTGTTAACAGTCTAAGAAAATTTTGGAAGATTTTTCCATCCTAGATTATAAGTGTTGGAGTATGGGTTGTTACCTCTTTGTTGTGGTTGGCCCAAGTAATTTATCTGTTTTGTGCCATTGGCTCCTAACAAGAAACACTCTATCATGCAATGGTTGTCTTGCCCATATAACTGGCATTGGGTTTGCATGGCTTTGACTGTGGAGAAAGACGCTCCTTGCATATTGTTTAATTTCTGAGTGAGAGTGGTGATTTGGGCTTGCAAGGCTGTAATAGAATCAATTCTAATAATGCCTTTTGTTCCCTTATGCCTTGCCTACTCCTTTCATTTGACCACATGAAACTATTGTTGGCCAACCCCTCCAACAGATCATAAGTTGCCTCAATGGTTTTCCTCATCAAACTCCCTCCAACAGCCACATCAATGATCCCTCTTATGGTTTGATTCACACCATTGTAGAATGTGTGGAATAAAAACTCCCTCAGAAGGTTGTGGTGTGTGCAGCTTTATTGCAATTCTTTGAACCTCTCCCAAGCTTTATATAAGGACTCTCCATTAGTAATCTCCTTAATGATCTGAGTAGTCTTTATTAAAGGGAAGTACTTGGCAAGGAAGGCTTGGCTACTTGCTCCTATGGGGTGATCTGAGATGCATTAAGTGAGTTGTACCATACCTTGGATCGATCTTATGAAGTGAATGGAAATAATCTGAGCCACACAACATCATCAAGCATCCTATTAAATATAAATGTGTCACATATCTTCAAGAAGTTTGCTAGGTGGGCATTGGGATCTTTAGTTGACAACCCATAAAATTGAACATTATTCTGAAGTATGTTGAGAAGTGCAGGCTTGATTTCAAAATTGTTTGCTTAAACTGCAGGCCTTGTGACTCCTTGTGGGCTAAATATGGGAATCATAAAATCCATCAATGTTCTCTCAACCCCTCCTAGTTCTCCTTCTTCCGCCATATTCCTTTGTAATGCCTCTTGGCGCTTAGCTCTTCTTAGCTCTCTTCCGCGCTTTATGATATTGATTAGCTCTTTTTTACTAAGCTCGGTAGATTGTCTTGTTTTCTTTATGTTCATACACCTGCAAATACAGAAGGAAAAGTATCAAAAACTCTTAAATCAAAGTCACATACACTAAACAAGATGCTAAACAAATCAATCACTGGCAACAACACTAAAAAATTGTTCGGTCGCAACCAAACTATTAGTTTTACATCAAAAACCACAAGTATACGGGTCGTTACTTGAAGTTAAAAACAATTATCATCCCACAGAGATTGATGTTAGACACCATTCAATTTAGCTTAAGCTTTGTTTAAGAAAATGATTTCAAGAGATTAAAAACTAGAAATTAAATGAAAATTAATTAAACTAGAAATGAACCCTCAATTAAGGCCAACTGTAGTAATTTGATGGCCACAGTTTAAAATTAGGAGTTACCCTATACCTATTTTGCTTTCCTGTTGCATTCTTGATTCAATTATACTTGACCCAAGATTTTTTAATGTTCAACTATGATCTCTCAAGGCATAATTAGCTGACCCTAATTAAATGGATTAGAGTTAGTTATGTTATCTCTAGACTTACCAACTTTTCCTAATCTTTCAACAAGATTTTAAGCAATCCTATAGGTGCTTTTTAACAAACAGCTAAGATCCTTCTTCAACTATTTGGAAAAACTTGAATATTTATTAGATCCATTGGGAGCTAACTCTCTTTACACTACCCAACTCAAATAACCACACTCACCCTCTCAATCTATTGTATGGTATAAGCACAATATATATCACAAAACATCTTTCATTGCATCAAGGATAACAAGAGTTCCACAAATGGTTTAAGAACAACTCCTACAAAATGTTTAGCTACTCATGTTTGTGAATAATCCAAAAAAATCCATATCATACTGAAATTTATAAAGAGAAAAGAATAAAAAAATGAGTAAAGTCAAGAATTCCTCCTCTCTACACTAGAAAGCTGGAAAAACTCTTAAGCTTGATGCTGTAGCCACTTTTCCTAAGATGGATTCTATGTTTCCCTCTTTGTCTAGCCTCCAAAAGACTCACTTATTCTATTTTGGGTTTCTTCTACTAATGGATGCTAGTTCTTAGGTTTTTTTTATCCCTTTTATATGTCAAAGGTAGGGTCAAACCACCTAAAGCCCGTATTTAATCTGATTTTGGTGAGTTCTGTCTATCACCCTTATGAACAAGCAAGATCGTGACAGAGGGGTAATCATCTGTAGTTGCATAATAGTGCACAAGCACGATCGTGATAGAGAGGCAGTCATCCATATTTGCATGATCGGGCACAAGCACAGTCATGACAGAGAGCTAGTCATCCATATTTGTACGATCGTGCACTATTGTTTGATTACTTTCTGTACTCTTCACTCTATTGGCCATAACTTTCTCTCTAGACCTTCGATTGACTTAAAATTTGAACTGTAAGCTCCTCACACATTTTTCTTCCTCTCCACTAAATTTCATTTGCATCTGAATTCTCTAAGTTGTCCAGTGGTGCCATCACATCAGCTGTACCACATCCACAACTGCAAATATGATACCTGCATAATTTATCAACAAGGTGTATCAATCCATCCTTAAAAAATTAGCTCCAAAACTATCCTCAAACACTAGATATCGTAACTAGATAACATAAAGAAAAAACTAAACAATTCAAAGATCAAGTAAAGATGCAAAAGATGCTAAAAATTAAATAAACTAGAACTGAAACATACTAAGAAGCACTTAAGGCGGTTCTTGTGGAAATCAACTCTCCACCTTCACTCTCTATTATGGCCATTCCACCCTTCTTTGGTGCATATTGTACCGAACCGGCCCATTGATGTGAGCTTAATTGTTTACACATTTAGTCCATTACACTTAGTGAGTAATACTTTGAAATGCTTAAGACATTCATTTTAGTTTATATTTGGTTTTAGGTACACTTTAGAAGCATATGAACTAAAATGAGTTAAGAGCATACTCCTTAACCTAACCTATTGATGTTCAACCTCAATTATCCTTGTGGAACAAGAAATAGATGGATTAAAGTGAAAATTGGACGAGAAATTACAAGAAGAATAACAATTTAGCAAAACTTGGGAGATAAATGGTTATATATACATTTGGAAGATCATTTTTTGGACTTACACGATTGGATACATGGTCATATATCTAGTTGTGTATCTTCACAAATTTTAATAATTTTCTGGCATGCAAGGTTGGATTCATGGTCATGCACCCAAATATGCATGTACCCAAGAACCTAGTTATTGCTATAAATATACATTTTGGGTAGCTATTAAGGGGGAACAATCTTTGGGGCATGATAAAAGGCAGAAAACTTGCCTTCTTGGGATCTATGCTAGACTAAGCTTCTTCATTCTAGTTCAGAGGTGAAATTGACATTGAAGAGTGCATTTAAGCACATTGTCATTGTATATCGTTTTTCTTTCCCTCTTTAAGGATTTTTTAAATTTATTTTGTGCTTATTGAATTGGGTATTAGTAAGAATGATCTGAATGCTCTATTAGATTGGTTTTCTGAATGCTCTATTAGATTGGTTTTATGTAAACACATTTCTAAAATTTTGAATACAATATGTAATGATTGTGTTTGGATTCATTTGTGGCAGTTATGGTATTAAATCATTAAAGACAATGTAATATAGGTTAAATAACCTGAGCTTGTGTTGTTATTCCTATATTGATATATTTTCCTCACTCATAATGCAACTGTCCGACTAAATTTAGCGAGTTTATGGACATTAGAAAGCTATTTGATTAAACGTGATCTAAGGGAAAATTAGGGTTAAATCCTACGATCAATAGTTCTAAGAGAGGTGTGAAACTGATAATGTAATGACATATGTTTATTTGTGTTTAGGCTGAGATTGATCCGAGAATTAGATTCTAACACATTGATCACTTTTGATTGTTTTCTGTTATTTGTGTTCTTAATTGCATCAAACCAATCCCACTTTATACATTTAAATATAATTTAGGAAAGTAATTTAATTTAATCTTTGTAGGATTGACCTACAGTTATCATTAGCTATTGTTTTCAGTTTATTTATTTTGTGCAGTGTTACTATATACTACCCCCCATTAGCTATTAGATATCGGGTATTATGATACTTGCATCTAAAAAAGCTTCACCACTTCCTTTTTAACCACTTCCTTCATATGAGGGTTCAACCTTTCGATATTCCCTCACTACTTGACTTCCTTCTTCGAGGTTTATCCTATAAATAGTCACATTTACTCTCTTGTTCCCATCTAGCTGACTAGAAATGATGATGGGTGGAGTTTACCTTTTACCTTTTACCTATAAAATTTTATCTAAGGTGTGTGGGTAAAAGTTTAAGCTCTAAAGTTAGTAGTTTTCTCAATGAAGGGTGGTATAGGCAATTCTGTCATTAGGGTTTAAGCTTTAAAGTTAGTGGTTTACTCAATGAAGGGTGGTATAGGCAATTCTGTCCTTACTAATATTTCTTGATGCCTCTGAACACCTAACTCCTTTGTTGCAACTTCATTTTCCTTTTTAGCTTCATTGGCTAGCTCAGCTTCTGTAGATTTAATTTATTTAAAGTTGCACTCTCCTTGCTCATGAGTACATTTGTAAAGAATGTCAATCATCATACAAGCACTGCTTTGTTTTGGATTTTTCAAGGCTTTGTTCATGTTTAACTCCACTTGATCTTTACTAATTATAAGTTTTAATTTACCTTCATAAAAGTCTATTAATACTCTTCCTGTGTTCATAAAAATTTGTCCAAGAATTAGTGGACCATTTTTATCCTCTTTCAAATCTAGCACTACGAAGTCCATAGGGATAATAAACTTGTCCACCTATATTAAGATGTCTTCCACCACTCTAAACAGTCTCTTAATTGATTGATCATCCAAATGAATTCGCATCAAAGTTGGCTTTACCTTGCCAAGCCCCAATTTCCTAAATATCGACAAAGGCATAGGATTTATACTTGCGCCTAAGTTGCATAAGCATTTTGCAAATTCAAATTCACCAACCACACAGGGTATTATGAAACTTGTTATCCATCAGTTTGGAAGGCATATGACTGGTGAATATGGATCTACAGCTTCTAGTTAATGCTACCATTTGGTTCTCTTCTTAAGTGTGCTTCTTTGATAATATGTCCTTCAGGAATTTTGTGTACTTGGGCATATGATCCAAATCCTCCATAAAAGATGGATTAATTTGCAAATTCTTTAACTTCTCTATAAACTTTACAGATTATGCATCCAATTTGCTCTTTCATAATCATTAAGGTTATGAAATCTTGGGTGGATATGGTGGAGGGGCAACGTATGTAGGGTACTCACTCATTTCTTAATCCTTATTCTTATCTTGATTCTTTTCTAATATGTTGGTTACAACTTGTTTCTCTGGAGTTTGCTTTGAAGTAAATCACACGTTAATACAGAATTTACATACAATAAAATAGATACACAAGAAGGGGGGTTGAATGGTGTATCCTTTTCGTGAATACAAAATCTTGTTAAGAACTTCTCTAGCTTGTTAAAAGAATATCACAAAAGTTATACGAAAATTGTTACGTAGTTAAATCGCAAATAACTTCTATATACTTGTTTAACAACAAAATAAACTGAAGTAAAATGATAGAAGATAGACACTTTGGTTTTTATACTAGTTCACCCCAAACCGTGGGCTATGTCTAGTCCTCAGAGTTCGTCTGAGTATTTCACTATACTTCGACAAATTATAAGTATTCTTTCTTCCCTTCCAAAGCCTCTTCAAGTCTCTTACACAAAGTATTCTTTCTTCTACCTTAGCCTGTCCAGGCTCTTTGCTTTTTCTTTCTCTCACTGGAAAGATATTGTGAGCTTTTGTTACAGTAGAGTTAGCTCTCTTAGTATCGCACTACAGAATTTTTCTTTTCTAAGTAAACACTTGAAAGCTCAAAGATCACTGATTTCTCAAAAGTTGTAAGATTGTAAGATCTTCGACTACGACCAGTATTTGTAGCCTAAGTCTCCAACTACTTCTTGATCTTTGATAATCGTTTTTTGGTTCTTGATAACCGTTATTTAGTTGAGTTCTATAACTAACTCCAACTAACTAACTGTCCGACGTACTAGCATATCTTCTTCTTTGTATCGTCTGTGTTTTCACTTCATTTGTGTTTTCCACTTCATCTAAGTTTTGACTTCGTCTGTGTTCTGACTTCATCTGTGTTTTCCACTTCGTCTGTGTTTTCCCCTCAGTCTATGTTTTCACTTGGTCTGAGTTTTCACTTCGTTTGTGTTTTCACTTCATCTGTGTTCTGACTTCATCTGTGCTTTCGACTTCGCCTGTGCTTTCCACTTCGTCTGTGTTTTCCACTTCGTCTGTGCACTTAACACACTTATCAAAACGTTCATTTATTTTTAACATTATCATTATTTGATTGTCATCAAAATTAATCATCGTGAAGTCCTCTTGAATTAACCATGTCCCCCTTTTTGATGATAACAAATATTCATAGTTTTAGAAAGATAAAAATGATGAACAAATATTATTCAGATAAAGAATAAGAAGATAACAAACAAAATACACATATGTTATCTTCTACTTTTGTATCTGTTCTTTTGTTCTTTCTTCTGCTTTTCTTCTTTCTTCTTCTTTTCTTCTTTATTCTACTTTTCTTCTTTCTTATACTTTTCTCCCCCTTTCTTCTTCTTTTCTCCCCCTATTTGTTATTAATCAAAAAGTTTATCTCAGATGCTTCATGA
>JAOSBN010061828.1:0-13769 GCA_027563595.1 Erythroxylum suave | reverse complement strand
AACTTTGCTTCTGGTGGAGCAGGAAATTTAGAAGAAACATTTCAAGAATACCATGTGAGTATGATGATGAACTTGTCCTCTTCTCATCTCTTTCGGTTATTATTTGTATATGAACGCGTGCCCTTTCAAACACGGACATGTTCTGATACTTTATGACCTTTGATTCAAAATTTCAGGTTCTCTCTTTCAAAACACAGATTGGCCACTTTAGAAAAGTAGTTCAGTGGTTTATAAACAAGTTAGGAAACGACGAAGGGAAAAAAGCGACATCAAACGCAGTCTACTTGTTTAGTTGCGGAGGCAATGATTACCTTAGTCCGATATTCACCCCTTCCCAAAAACATTTACCCTACTCGGATTCAGAATATCAAGAACTGGTGTTTGGAAACTTGACACAGCATATTAAGGTAAATCTGGTTAATATAAAGAAGGCCATATTAATATGATTGGAAATAATATTGATGTAAGTGATTATTTCGTTGTTGACAGGAAATATTCGACCTTGGAGCTAGGAAATTTGCCTTCATGAACCTGCCAATAATGGGTTGTCTTCCTGCTATGAGGATATATAAGCCAGAAACTAACGGTAGCTGCTATGAAGAGATGTCATCCAAAACAAGAACTCACAACCAAGCCCTCTCCAGGATCCTATTTGAGCTCAGCAACAACTTGAATGGATTCCATTATTCACTTTTCGATTTGGCTGGAACCATGGAAAAAATAATGAATCATCCTAAGAAATATGGTAAGCGAAAAAAAGAAAAAGAGCAAAATTAGAACCTTCTTTTTCTTCGTTTTTTCAATCTTCCAGGTCCATAAGGATTTGAGGTATGTATAACGACCTGTTGCATGGAGGTCCACTCTTAACAAGATGAATTGGGTTTTTGAATTTGTTTCAATTCGTGATCAGGTTTTAAAGATGGAAAGTCAGCATGCTGTGGAGGAGGAAGATTCAGAGGAAATTACACTTGTGGACAGGACCAGAACTTTGAGTTATGCCAAAGTCCTGAAGATCATATTTTCTGGGACTCTAGTCATCCTACTCAACATGCACACCAAGTTTTTGCAGACATAATGTGGAATGGAAGTAGTAATAGGAGTTTCATTTCCATGGTTGGACCATACACTGTTGAGCAATTATTTCAGATTGAAGTTGCAGGCAACACAAATCCTATAGATTATATTCAACAAGACAGAGCACCATTATAAAAACACTTCTAGCTCTAGTCAGAAGTACTTTGATTGAACGCATCAAATTGCTACTTTCGCTATGTATCTGTATGTACGAATAACAGCTCTACCTATTAATTTCTAACATGTGCTTGAAGAGGGAACCAAAAATAAAAATCATTAGCGCAAAGTTCAAATGTTTATATTAAAATATTTTGTTAAATTATACCAAAATTCAGTAAATATATTGGATAAATTGTATCAGACTTACTATCATATTATTTGTGGTATGATATTTATTTTAGTCGTGTCACATGATACAAATAATATGACATTAACTATTGTGTTATTTTTGGTTAGATTCTATACCGGATAATAACATACAAAATAAAGAAAATTTAAAAATTTAAAAATTAAGCACTGTATATACTTAAACAGTAATTTCTCCAATAGAAAAGAGTAACGATGTTTATCACAACTTTAAATTCTTAATTAACTAATTAATTTATTTAAATAAATCATTTATAAAGTATTATGTATAACTAAAAAATAGTCTCAAATGAATCTAAATAACAGTAATTACACATTAAAAAGTGGAAGCATTTTTTGGTCATAACTCGTAGATTTATCAATTGATCGTACCCTTATAACGTATGATATACATTTTGCTTGATTGTTATTTTCGATGTAATTATAAGATTTAAATCATCAGAACTTAATTAGTTAGTTTAGTTAGGTATAATGTGTATAAGTGTTTAGAATTTTTGGAACACATGCTAAATTACGTTAGCATACTTAAAATTTGAATATTTAATTATCACTTTTTAAAGTTTGGTTTATATTTATAAAATTAAGCAAATTTTGAAATTTTTTATTAATCCTTTGTTTTTATAAGATTTGTTTGTTTTAAAATTAAAAAATATTCAATAAACTTCGTTAATAAACTAAGTTTTATGAATTAATTAAAGAACTGAAAAGAAGACCTATAGAAGCTCCTGAAAAGAAGACATTCAAAAGCTCCTCATGCATGCATATCTCATGCATACATGTAGCTCTCTGAATTATTCCTGTAGGTAATTATTCTTTCTGTAGGTTGTTACATAGCATGTGGCCCACTGTAGCTCAAGCTATAGTAGCTTAATGGATTGTTGTTATCATGCAGTACATGACTTTATTATTGTTTATTCTTTGCCACTTATGTAAAGACAAGTGCAAGGTATTCATTGGTTGCATTCGTTTATAAATAAAGTGATGTAACCTTAGCCAGATATGTTAAGATTTGTCCAGCTATAATCTCTCTAAAGTTTTTTCTTGGTATCATAGCGAGGCTACGAAATGTCTAGCAGCTACAGCAACACCTCCAACGTTGAGGGCAGCAAAAGCAATGAGAATCACACAACAAGCACAATCAAGACGCTGCTATCTTTTGGTGGATCGATGAACTCCTATTCGATGACGAAACTCAACCATGACAACTTTCTACTGTGGAAGAATACAATTCTTCCCATAATCAAAGGCAATAAACTGGAAGGTTTTTTTACAGGAGCAAAAGTGCCACCACTTGAGTTTAGTGAGAAGAAGGATGAAGAAACATACAATGTTCAGGTAACTATAAATCCTAAATATGATGATTGGTATGCACAAGATCAATTATTGTTAAGTTGGTTATTTAACACAATTGAGCCCACAGTAGTGACTGAACTGATGGGCTATGATACATCTAAGAAGTTGTAGAGTGCTATAAATGAATTGTTCGGTGTTAAAACTCGATCTAATATGATTTTCTACAAGCGTGAATTTGCAAAAATACAAAAAGGGGGCATGAAAATGGAGGATTATTTGAAAACCATGAAAGGAATTGCAGATAATTTAGATTTAGCTGGGCACTTGGTCACTCAAGAAGATCCGACTACATAAATTTTGGCTGGTTTGGACTCTTAGGAGTATAACCCATTTGTTTGTCAAATCACAGAAAAGGATGAAATTACCTAGATTAATCTACAATCAAAACTGCTTAGTTATGAACGAAGAATG
The DNA here is from genome assembly GCA_027563595.1 of Erythroxylum suave. Classification (NCBI taxonomy): domain Eukaryota; kingdom Viridiplantae; phylum Streptophyta; class Magnoliopsida; order Malpighiales; family Erythroxylaceae; genus Erythroxylum; species Erythroxylum suave. The sequence continues at coordinate 10,565 of JAOSBN010061828.1, read as the reverse complement.
GAGCAACTCAATGCTAGCATAGCAACTTTCAATCTCGGTCATCTTGTTGCTCATTTCACTCTAAGCTTCAATAGAAGTTAGCCACAAAACTTCTCTAGAGGTAGATCAGGAAGTAGCTACAGTAACTAGAGGAAGAGGAAACAGACAAGGTGGAAATCGATCTATGCGTCAGGTCTGTGGTCGAATTGGCCATATTGCTGCTGTGTGCTTCTATAGATTTAATAAGAGCTATATGGGATCTCCCTCAAAAAATCACAAAAACCAAAATCAGTAAGCTGCATTTCTCGCTTCACTTGACAATTTGCCTAATAATGCCTGGTACCTAGATAGTGGTGCTACCAATCACGTTACTCATGATGTGCAAACCTGCAAAGCAAACAAGAATTTAATAGTAAAGAGACACCAACTATTGGAAATGGTGAGCAACTTCCTTTCATCATGTTGGCTCTGCTAAAATCTCTAGTGATATGCATATGCTTATCTCACTTGAACAAGTATTACATGTTCCCACTATTGAGAAAAATCTTGTGAGTGTTTCAAAACTTATTAACTCAAATAATGTTGCTATTGAATTTAACTCATCTGGGTGTTTTATGAAGGACCCACTCTCGAGCAAGGTTATGCTAGAAGGGAAGTGTATGGACGATCTATATCAAACTAAACATCCTTAATTGTCAACCCTCAAACACACTCCTTAGCAAGCTTTTATTTCTTCCTGAAAGTGCACAACCACTAAGTGTTTGGCACAAACGCCTAGGACATCCATCATATAGAACACTAGCTAAGATACGTAATGCTTGTAATCTGGAAATTTCTATGAATGAAAATGCATATTTCTGTTATGAATGTCAATTGAGCAAATCTCATTCTCTTCCTTATACCTGTTCTTCTTCTCATGCCAACCATCCTTTTGACTTGATCCACACTGATGTATAGGGACCATCTTCTGTACTCTCACTACATGGTTATAGATATTATGCCCTTTTCGTGGACGATTGCACTAGATATACATGGTTATATCCTCTAAAACAAAAGTATGAGGTTTTCGCAACCTTTAAACAATTCAAAACTTTACTTAAAATCCAATATGACAGTAAGATTAAATGTATTCAAGTTGATATGGGAGGTGAGTTCCTAGGCCTATCTAAATTCCTTCTGGAGCAAGGCATTAGAATACAATATGAATGCCCTCACACTTCACCTCAAAATGGTAGGGCAGAACGCAAACACAAACATGTGGCTAAAACAAGTCTAGCCCTCCTAGCTCACTCTAAATTACCTTTTCGATATTGGCCTGAAGCTTTTACAACTGCTGTTTTTCTAATCAATTTCATGCTAACACCTGTTTTAAATGATAAGTCCCTTTTAGAAAGCCTAACACACAAGAAAACAAATTATAGGTTCCTCAAATGTTTTGGCTGTGCCTACTTTCCCTGCTTAAGACCCTATCAGTCTTGAAAATTCCAATATCATTATACAAAGTGTGTTTTTCTAGGCTATAGTGATCTCCACAAAGGTTATAAGTGCCTCAGCCAAATTGGCAGATTCTATATTTCAAGGGATGTAATCTTCAATGAAAACGAGTTCCCTTTCACAATCAATTTCTTAACATTACTCATTCTAAACCCTCTACCATAGTCACTCTTCCATTCTGGCTTAATTCTCTTACAATCCCTAAGCACTATGATAAAGGTCCTTCCCGTACTTCACTTCCTATAGATCCAGCTGTTGAGATAAAGTCCAAGACCCAAAATCCTTGTGAAGGCGGTTCCACAACTCTAGAAATTGAGGTATGTAATTCCCCTGAACACTCACAGGATCAAACACTTGATGGGAGCAGTTCGACTGAAATCTTAGAAGCTGCTTACAATGGTTCTGAACGTCCCGTAAACTATGCTAATAAGCAAGTGACCAGTATCAATCAACAAAATTCACATAGAATGACAACTAGAGGCAAAGCAGGTATGTTTAAACCAAAGCATCACTTTGATTACCAAACCTATCTAACAACATATTTTGGTCATAAGACAATACCTACAGAACTAGTCACAGTTCAAGAGGCTCTGAGCTCAAAACAGTGGAAGGCAGCTATGGTGGATGAATTTGAAGCTCTTAAAAGGAACAACACTTGGTCTTTAGTTCTTTATAGACCTAACATGAATGTAGTGGGCAATAAGTGGGTCTTTAAGGTAAAGAAAAATGTAGATGGGAGCTTTCAGAAATATAAAGCTAGACTAGTAACAAAGGGCTTCCATCAGAGTGCTAGAATAGACTATGGAGAAACCTTCATTCTTGTTATCAAACAATCAATAATCAGAGTTATTCTCTAAATTGCTGCAACAGAAAGGTGGATGGTAAGACAACTTGATGTCAATAATGCTTTCTTAAATGGTGACTTGCAGGAACTGGTATTTATATAGCAACCTGAAGGCTTTGTAGATAGAACGAAGATTAACCATGTTTGCAGGCTCCATATTGAGGTGGATTTACATTTTGTTCGAGACAAAGTTCTTGATAAGAAGCTTGAAGTGCAGTATGTTCCTTTAGTTGATCAAATAGCATATTGTCTCACCAAAGTGTAAGTTGGTACTCAGTTTCATCGATCAAGGGACAAACTTAGAGTGGTTTGAAGGCTATTACTACTTCTGAGTTTGAAAGGGGATGAAAAGAAGACCTACAGAAGCTCCTAAAAAGAAGACCTGTAAAAGCTCCTCATGCATGCACATAGCTCTCTGAATTATTCCTGTAGGTAATTATTCTTTCTGTATATTGTTATATAGCATGTGGCCCACCATAGCTCAAGGATTGTTGTTTTCATGCAGTACATAACTTTATTATTGTTTATTCTTTGCCACTTATGTAAAGACAAGTGCAAGGTATTCATTGGTTGTATTCTTTTATAAATAAGGTGATGTAAACTCAACCAAATACGCTGAGCTTTGTCCAGCTATAATCTTTCTAAAGTTTTTTCTAGAACAAGCAAAGTCAATTATGGAGCTAAACTTTATGAAATGTATATCTTAAAAATATTAATGGTTGGAAAATTTTTGGTTTTAGTGGTAAGTAAAAATTAAATTATAGACTAAAAATTAAATAAATATTTTTTACTTTTTTTTTGGAAAAATTAAAATAAATAGCATTGAAAGAATAATAAGGATTATATGAGGGACGTTAATAAATGCTAGCGTTTGACACTACATGAGGCAAACCTCCAAAACACAACTTTGGGAATAAAACGCTAGTGTACAAACAAGAATATACGTCAGTGGCCGTTGAGAAATTAGGGTAAAACAGACTCCCCCTTTCTCAACTTATCATAGAGACTTCTCGATTTGGTAAGTTGCGACGGCGACGGCGACAACGATGGCTAAGATGCTGGGGTGTTGATGATGTCCACATTCCTTCTTAAAGAACTGACGCGCTTAGATCAACTTCAACACGAAACCTTGCATCATTCTCAACTTCGTATCTCCGATTAGCATGTTTTTAGGTTAACTCTTAGATTTGTGTTTTCCATCTCCACAAACCCTGCTCAGAGGCTACTATGATGGTCAGAAAGGGATGTCCTTTACCTAGGTAAGACGACTCATTCTGCACCCTTCTTGTAGTTCTCTGCCGATTTCAAGGATTGGGAGTCTTTAGGCCAAAACCGACTAGGAAGGAGCTTTTTCTTTTAGGAGACCCTTCAATTCCATCAGGTAAATATCTCTTACCACCGTTTCAATCCTAGATGCTTTCCTTTGCCATGAGTGGATAAATTATGGGATAACCCTGTTTTGCGATTTCCATCTCCAGACACTGATCTGAGGCTGTTAAGGTAGTCAGTAAGGGAGATCCTCTACCCAGGTAAGACATTTCAATATGAACCCAACTTGTTGAGAATAGGTTTTCCATAGTAACCCGCTCAACAGGTTTTCCATAGTAACCCTCTACTGATGTCAGGTACTGGGGGAACCCGACTAGGAAGAAATTTTCCTGAGAAGGCCCTTCGCATTCCAACAGGTAAATAACCTTAACCACTATTTCCAACCGCAATGCTTTCCTTTGCCATGATTGAGTGAATTGAGGCATACTGTGTGTTTAATACCAAAATAATAGGCCTTTTCTTTGCATGTGTGTATGAATGCTTATAATCTCCATTCTGATGCGATCTAGGAGGAGCAATCTTTGATAGAGTTAGAGAGGATTACGTGTTCTCTAACTTTAACAAAGATGCTCTCTCTGACTTGATCTATAGTTTTACTGGTAGTTTGGAATCTTCTCATATTTCTTTTTGCCCATATCTCCTTAATACATGTCAAAAAATAAATTAGGTTAATAAGAGAATTAGCCTAAGAATCTAACTTTAGCCTACTGAATCACTGCACGATCAAAGTGAACTGATTTGTGTTTATAGACCATAGGGATTTGTGTCTTATTCAAGACCAAATTTCTTCCAAGTAGGGGCACTCAGAAAATAGGTGATCCTTACTTTCTTGACTTATATTACACAGTACACATTCATTACACAGTACACATTCAGCACTAGACTCCAGGTAGGAGAGTCTATCCATAGTGCTGAGTTTATTTAGGATAGTAAGCCACAGGATGAATGAGTGGCTAAGCCTAAGTTCCTTATGCCATACAATTTCATACCAATCCACCCTGGTACTCCCCTGAAAAAACCATTCCCTGCAGTTTGTTGTTGTGAATATGCCGTTTGGATGATTACGCCAGATGTATTGATCAGGAACAGATAGGTTAGGAGGATAGGTAGGTTGCGGAATTCCAGCCGAGATTCCTCCCATTGGCCCTCCCTGATGAAGTCTTTTACTTTAGTATGTAAGGGCAGAGAACTTAGTAACTAGACTGCAATCTAATTTGAGATTAGGAGACCATTTCCAGACTAATTATCAAACCAAAAACTAGCCTTATTGCCATTCCTTACCTTGCATGAAATTTTAGTACACATATCCTCCTTTATCTTCAGTCATTGAGAAAGGAACCAAGAGTGAGAAGCTTTAGGGTTAATGGACCTTATGCTTTGACCATTCAGGATATATGCACGGAGCCATTTAACCCACAAGGTATTCTCTCCTTGCAGAATAAACCAGAACCTCTTCATCAATAGGGCTTTATTAGACAATTTTATAGGAATAACTCTAAGTGCTCCCTCCCTTTTAGGCCTGCATACCTCGGCCCATTTAACCTTAACATAACCCTTATTCGAGCCACTTCCTGCCTATACAAAGTTCCTGATTATCTTCTCTGTTGACTTGATGACTCCTTTTGCTAGCACCATATTTGAGGACTAATAGGTGTGCATGGCATTTAGTATAGTACTGACTAATTGCAACCGTCCCCCAAAGGATAGGGCACGGTTAGTCCAAGAGGACAATCTCTTGTGGATTTTTTCAATGAGAGGATATCATTCTCAAAACTAAATCCTTCTAGAAGTAATTACCACTACATTACATAGAGGAGTATGATTCCTTAGTATATTAGATAAGGAGCAGACTAGCCCTTCAAAGTGATCAACATTTTTGGATAGAACAAAATGGCTCTTGCTATAGTTGACAGTGAGGCCAGACATTGAGCTAAATAAATTCAATGATGTTACAAGGATTTTGATAAAAGCCTCATAATCCTTAGAGAATATTAAGAGATCATCTGCAAAGCATAAATTAACCAAAGAAACTTTCTTGCACCTGCTGTGGTGTTTGAACCCAGAACCTCTGGTAGTATTATGCTTTAATAGAGAAGTTAGGGCTTCCATACATAAAATGAATAAGTGGGGTGACATAGGATCCCTTTGTCTAAGTCCTCAATGCCCATGAAAGATTTTTGTAGCAGATCCATTGACCGATACAGCATAAGATGGGGAAGTTATGCAAGCTTCTAGCCATTTGATAAAGACCTTAGGAAACCCCATCACTTCTAGTAGCCTCAACATAAAGTTCCATTCTACACTGTCAAAAGCCTTCTTGAAGTGAACTTTAATAGCACAATTCTTAGGAGATTGCTTCCTAGAGTAACTTCTAAGCAACTCTTGTACAATAGATATATTGTCCCCTATTTGTTTGCCCTGCAGGAAAGGGCTTTGATTATCACTAATCAAAGTTCCCCAAAACAACCTTCAATCTATTGGCTATGATCTTTGCTATCACTTTATAGATGAAATTTGAACAAGCAATAGGTCTATAATCTCCAATGTTGTTGGATTGCTTAGTTTAGGGACTAGGCATAGGTAAGTTTTGTTGATCTCCTTAAGAAGAGTTCCTAAAGAAAAGAACTCTTTAATGGCTGCTTTCACCATAGGACCCAACTCATTCCATGCTTTCTGAAAAAAGAACCCATTAAATCCATCAGGTCTAGGAGCCTTTTTAAGATTCATTTGAAAGACTACACCTTCTATTTCCGAATCTTCCACTTCTTTAGTGAGTAAGGTCTTCTCCTCACTTAAAAGCCGATTATGAATAATGGAGTCCAAAAATTGAGTATTTACCAAGACATTCCTAGAAGTATAGAAATCTTTAAAGTAATTCTCAGCTTCTTTCAACAACTCTTCATGCTTACTCAACTTCCTCCCATCTGGTAGATTAAGTTCCTTGATAAAGTTGTAGTTGGCCTTGGCAATAGTAGAGTTGAAGAAGAATTTAGTATTCCTGTCTCCTTCCTTTATCCACCTTACCCTAGCCCTTTGCTCCAAAATACTGGCAGGGTTGTTGAGGGATTGTAAGTAGGCAGTCAAGGCTTCTTTCTCTTGGGAAAGTTAATGTGAATCTCTTGGATTGTTGGAGAGATTGTTCTGAAGATGGGAAAGTTTTTCACTGGCTATTGAGATAGCACGCAGTGTGCTATCCCCAATCTGATTCTTTAGAGTCTTTAAGGCCTCCCGGATAAGTTTAAGTTTCTGGATGCATTTGAATTGTTGAGTTCCATATACAGTAACTATAGCTCCTTCCTTAACATAGTTCTAAAACCCCTCCTCATTCACCAGATAATTCTTAAACTTAAATGGATGGCTTCGTTTCACCTTTAGTAACAGGCCCCCCTCTAACATTGGGGTATGGTCTGAAATCATAGGGTCTAGCAAGGAGGCTTTACTCTCCAGGAAATGCTGGATCCAAGCTTGGTTGACTAGAACTCTGTCAAGCTTTTTTTTGAGTGCCCAACCATTAGACGGTTTATTACTCCAGGAGTAAAAATGACATGTAGCCTTAACGTCTAAAACTCCTAACTGATGAACACATTCCTTAAAATCTGTAGAGTGGTTTCTTAAGGAATAATTACCTTCTGCCTCTATTCTATATAGAGTAGAATTAAAGTCTCTCGAAATGAGCCAAAGGCCTGTCACCTTTCCTTGAAACCTTAGCAGACTCGCCCAAAGCTCCTTCCTTTGAAAGCCATGATTTAACCAATATATTACTGATGCAAAACTAGAAGAATTTTTCTCAACAAACTGCCATTTCATATACATAACCTGTGTCTCCACTTCCAACACCTGAATGTCAACAACTTAAGGGTCAAATCCAATAATAATTCTGCCAAAAATATGAGCCTGATGATTAGTGTGGAAATGCCACTTATTGCCTAGATTCTTTAGGTTCTTTAGGTTTTTCGAGCAAATTTTTGTTTCCAAAATAGCAAAAACTGAAATGTTTTCCTTAGCCAAAAATTCCTTTAAGACTAAGAGTTTTTTGGGGAAATTAAGTCCCCTCACATTCCATATTACAATCATGGTTTAAGGGATTTGGAGCTTTGGCTACTCCTAATACCCTTCCTCCTTTTAACAGTTATAAATTGTTCTATAAGGTGTCTATCTTCTGCATTAGTGGAATCAGAAGAATATGAAGTAGGCTCAATATCCTTTACTTTGTCTCCCTCCAATACCCCTAACTTGTCACCCTTAGAGTCCTCTTCGTTACAGCCTGTAGCAAGCTTTTTCTTTTGCTGGGATTTGTTCTCCAGACTAGAACTATATTTGCTACTGCTTGTATCAAGTATATGCTTATGCTGGAGTTTGTCATACAGACTAGTACTATCTTCAACATTTGGGATAGCAACCATTTCCTTTGTACTATCTTCAACCAACTGGTTTTTGTCATTCTAGATTGAAGGTGTTGCTAAACTTTGGTTGGTTTTTAAGTTATCTTTCCCCTCGTCAATCTTTTGGTTGTTTGTCTCTTCTTGTGTCACTTGTTGGCACTTTCCTTGCATACCAAATTCTTCATTATCATATAGCTCTGGGCCCATTAGTTCCTTATTGCTCCCTTCCCTGAGCTTTTTCCTAATTGGAACCCATCTTTTTCCTTGTAGCTTCAAGGAAGGCCTCCAATGGTAATCCACCATAACATCATCTTCATATAGAGAGCCATCAGAACCTAGCCTCATGATAGGACTCTTTTCAGGCAAATCCTTAGAGATATCCATAGAAATACACAATTGGGTGTAACCTAACCTTTTCTTTTTATCAGTGTTCTCATCCATGCATAGTGGTTGCCCTAAAAAACTTGCTATCATACTAAGACTTTTGGTAGTCCAGTACTCCAAAGGAACATTATACAAGTTAACCCATAATGGTACTGACCTCAACTTCCCTATTTCTGGCTGAAATCCCTGCTGCCAACTTTGAAGAAACAGGGGGAGGTTCATCACGTGCCAGGGTCCTTCCTCCAGGACTTTAAGAGCCTGTGCTTTAGTAGAAAAGGTGAATAAAGCTAGGTTTTTATCAAGTAGCAAAACCTCTAACAACCCCTTATTTTGCCACTGATTTGTTGCCCATTTTCGCAGCATTGGAAAAGGGGACCTTCTCTCCTAGAAGAAACCCACTAGTGAGGCCTCGCACGAATGGGCACCTTCTTGCAAGACCTCCACATCAGGCGCCACAATAAGTCTACCCTGGTCTTCTTTCGGAGGGGAGTAGTGGAGGGCAGTATCACCATCATCAACAAGAACCTGCTTCCAGCTCTTCTTAAAATCTGGAGTGGAGAGTGAGCCCTTCTTAGGGAGCTTAGGAGCAGCTAGGGTTTGGGAGGGTAGGGGTGGAAATTCTGTGGGTAAGGTTGAGGACTGCATGTGTTCAGACATAGGTGACAGGCAAATCAAAGGAAGGCTTAGGAGTGGCAAAAAAGTGTTTTATAAAAGCAAAGGAAGGGTAGTCCAGTAGAGTGCAGAAAAAGCATTTCACTTCTGATGTCGCATATGCGACTGCGTAACCATGATCTTTGGTGATCATATCCACCTACCACAGGTTTTGAATCTATTTAAGTTCCCTGGAAGAGAGATTGGGGAGTGAAAGAGGGCAGGTGTAACTTATTTAAGTTCCCTGGAAGTTCCCTTATGAATTTCTTTTTCATTTAATTAAAGTTTGAAATCCTAAGTTATTAATTAGTGAAATATCAGTATATCCAAAACTTTTTTAAATGATATTCAAGAAAGAGTATTGTCCAAAAATTTATAGAATTAGAGAAACTCTTTCACTCGGATGAAATGATAAAGAAATACCTGACACATCTACAAACTTTTCATTTTGAAATCCACAAAGAAATGATCCAATTAGATATTTCAATGGGCCAAGTCGGGCCTGAGCTGCTCCTGACTTGGCTCGGCTAGACCTAGGCCATGGTGGCTTGTGCCTCTATGGACTAGGATGGCTTGACCTATGTCTCGACCTGTCGTATATATTTTAAGAAAAACTTTAAAAACGACGTTTTAAAGTATCGATCGGGCAATGATCAATTTATGTAGTTTGAAGATTTTAAATTAAATTCTAATTAATTTTTTTTAAAACAACATTTTCAGGTAACTCAAATCCATCAAATTTTCTCTTAATCTTGGCTTAACTCTCTACCCACTCTATTTATTATTAAGGGTAACAATGAATCGACCCAATTTCAAGTTCACTTAGGTTCGAATTTGACCAAAATCTACTTAGGCCTGATTGAGTTCAGGTTAAATTTGATTAAATATATTTTTAATTTTAAAATGATATTATTCTCTTTAAAATTTCCAAACTTTGAGTTAGCGGAACAAATAATGAATTTCTCTAAAACCGCACAGTTTTGGAATGAAAAATTAGATGCTTTTTGGGATTTGTTCTGCAATGAAAAGGAAACTTTTTTAGTTTTCATTGTAGAAAATGCATCCACTTCTTGCAATGAAGACCTCTAATCTATATGTTCTTGTAATCAGCCTACAAAAAAAATAGATTAGCCATAACCCGATTAACTTGGGCCAAAATCGGACTGGACCCTTTTTGATATCCCTAGATTCAATTGATTAAGATATACTATCACCGGACCCTTTTTGACATCCCTAGATCCAATTGATCAAGATATATAATGAGGCTTGTATCCATACGATTTTGCACTTCTTGACAAATATAATTTATTTCATTATTCTAAGTGGTTATTCACGTGAACAAGTGTTCTTGCCAGCTTTTTGTTTTAAGACTACTGTATCCAAATATGCTGTTAGATATGCTTTTAACCAGTTGAGACTTGAGATTGGACTTGATATGTTTAAATTTTATGGATGTAATTGACAATGTTGTGTGATTTGTATTGGAAACCGAGAAAAACCAA
>JAOSBN010061778.1:0-13770 GCA_027563595.1 Erythroxylum suave | reverse complement strand
TTTCCTTTCTTGAACAATCTCAAAATCTCTCTTGAGGACTAAGAAAAGTCAAACCCTAGCTTGCTTTCTCTTCTTTCTCCCCTTTTCTTCCTCTCTTCGTATTTCTCTCTCTTTTCCATGACACTTCTTCTTTTTCCCTTCAATTTTCATTCTTCTTTCTTCTTAAAATGCAAGACAACACTTCTTTATCCAATTATGCCCTTAATGATTGAGATATGTCTTATTTGTCCGTCCATTTATACCTTATGTCTTTTATATATAAGTGTCTTACCAAAAACACCCTTGAACATTCTAACATAACAATTTATTCTAGAAAAATCATCTCTATTGTCTTACGTTTCTAAGGACACCAAAACCAATCAATTCGGTTCACAAATCTGAAAGTTAGGGTTTCAATATTTCAGACTATTGTTAGACTGAAACAATACACTATACCCAAGTTCCATCTTGAAATTTAAAGTCCTAAAGACTGAAATAGATTTTAACTTCTCCATACACTTTGTAGCTCCATGTCTCTAGTTTATCTTGAAAAAAGAACCATCTCATTTGGAATCTTATAGATCCAAATATATTCAAAATACTGAAGCATGTTCAGTAAAATATCCAATTCCCACTCGTCCTACCGAAACCCTTACTTTGATTCAATCCATCTTTTTTTTCCTCAAATCAGCACCAAAAGTTATAATCTTTCATGGAGACGTAAAAAGAAAAGTGTTAGGAAATCTAAGGGTTCAAGAATAACTTCATTTGGAGGCCGGATAACAAAATTATGGCTGAAAGAATCAAACAAGATTTGGTCTCAATCATATTGAACCTTTTTCTATTGGAGCAACTAGCATAACTTTCGTTATAGGTATCAGATCAACATCCTTGTTAGCTAGTTTGAGAGAGGACTTATAGGTTTATAAGTTTCTTGAAGATCTTAGGAACAAATTCTGTCGTCTAAAGGGTCAAAGAGGAACTAGACAATACAAAATGAATAGTGTACAGAAGAAGTTTCAGTCATTTAGGTGGAAAGCAGACAAATGCAAAAGTAGACGAGACAAAAAGTAGACGAAATTCGTCAAAAAGTAGATGAAGCAAAAAGGTAGACGAAATTCATTAGAAGGTAGAAGAAGCAAAAAGGAAGACAAAGCCAAAAAGGTAGACTAAGTTCGTCAGAAGGTAGACGAAGCAAAAAGGTAGATGAAGTTCATTAGCAACACAGACGATAGGCGAATGCACTAAGCAGACGATTTAGGTGGTCAACTTAAGACGAAGCAAAGTCAACTTAAGACGATGCAACACAGATGATATATCTTTACAAACGATAGGTGAATGCAGTAAGCAGACGATTTAGGTGGTCAACTTAAGACGAAGTAAAGTCAACTTAAGATGATGCAACACAGACGATACGTCTTTACAAATGATAGATGAATGTAATAAGCAGATGATTTAATTGGTCAACTTAAGACGAAGCAAAGTCAACCTAAGATGATGTAGCACAGAAGATACGTCTTTACAGATGATAGATGAATACACTAAGTAAACGATTTAGGTGGTCAACTTAAGACAATACAACATAGACAATACGTCTTTACATTCCTACGCATTCCCCTTTCCAAGGACCCTAACTTTCAATCAAAAGGTCCAAAAATTTTCATACTATATACCGTTGGAAAGCTAAAAGAAATATATACAATTTCTAGAAGGTACATTTGCCTAAATGAGCCTAGATTAATTCATATTTTCCCTTGAATACAGAACATGAATTTTTACATTCATCCAATATACTGCACCCAGTTCCTAACTTTACGACAAACTTTTCAATTCTTGAAGATAGAAATTTAATTTGATTTCTTCATAAGAAATGCATCCATATATTTCTAGTTTAATCCAAATCAAGAATCATCTCGTTTAGATAACTAGAGAAAAAGTTATGGTTAAAGGTCTAAAGCATACTCCTTGAATAATTTTCTAGATCAAACACCCATTCTGTTTCCCAATCTTTCTTTAACACAACTCATAGCAAGATCTCCTTTTCTACTTCATTTATTCCTCATTCTCATCTCCATTTCAATTCAATATCATCCATAAGGAAATTTTAATCTATTATTAATCATTAACACCTATAACAGAATATACTCATACATATATATTCTTCATCAACTTACTAAACAATTTCAATTTCTTTTTTTTTCATTCTACTTCTAACTTTCACCTTAATTCTTCCCATTTTGAAATCTCTTATCCACTAAAAGCAGCAAAGAAAAAATATAATCTTTCCACTTTTCTCATTTATTAGTTCTAGTCTTCTAAGAAAGGTTAGGGGTCCAACAAAAAACCTTCCAAGTGAGCTTGTGCTCGAGTCACTTCCTTATTGTGTATGAAGTAAACGACTTGTTAATATGGAAATCATGTATAATATGTAAAGTACACAAGAAGGGGGGTTGAATTGTGTTAAATCTTCTAAGAAACTAAAAACTTCTTGATTTTCTTGAAAAATTCAAACGATTACAAAACAATGCACTTAATTTGTTTGAGTAATGCAACAGTGGAAATATTATTTATTCTTCTAACAACAAGAATTAAAGAGATAAGGGTTAGAGAATATGACACTGTGGTTTATACTATTTCACCCTTAACCTTTAGGCTACGTCTCGTCCTTAGAGTTTATCTGAGATTTCACTATCTCCTTTAACTTTACAAGTATTATTTCTAGACTTCCGAGGCTCTTCAGGTCTCTTCCACAAAGTATTCTCTATCTGCTATCTTAGCCTCTTCAGGCTTTAGCCTTCCTTTCACTTGAAAAGATATTGGTTAAGCTTTCACTCACGTCACAGTTGTTCTTGATCTTGTAAAGTGTAAGTAATCTTAAAAATCAAAAGTCTAAAAATTTTTTGTCTACGACTACAACTGATATTTATAGTCTAAATCTCCAACATTCTTCTTAAGAAAACTGCTTGTAGAATCTTTAGAGATCTATTATTAGTTGAGTCCCATAAAGAACTCCAACTAACTAACTGACGTTGTAGATTATTCTTCAATTATATCATCTTATATTTTTCGTCTGGTGTCTTCACTTCGTCTCGTGACTACGCTTAATCACTTCATCTGATCTGTCTTAGACTTTGTCTTATTCAGCTTTTAATTCAATATTGTCTTGATTTGATGATTTGTGCCACTTATATTTATCTGCGCACTTAATAAGCTCATCAAAATAGTTCAGGCACTTCTCTTGTTATTATTATTTGACTTTCATCAAAATCAATAGAAGAAGTGAAGTCTTCTTGACTTAATAATCTCCCCCTTTTTTATGATAACAAATAATCATAATATTAGAAGATAAAAATAATATTCAGGCAAATAATGATAATATTTAGACGAATTATGTAAGATATACAACGTGAATATACAACAATAAAAAATTTATAATACAAATTCTCCTCTCCTTTCAACTATTCTCCCCTATTTGTTATTAATACAAAAAATGTCATTTCAAACGCGTCAAATTTTTAGACAACATATGTTCAATATCAGTGTGTATTGTCTTGAGGTCTTCTTCTATAAAAACATGTAGAAGTGCTATTTCCTCATGAAGATCACCCACTGCACCTCCTAGTTCATTAACCTTAGTATCAATTTGCTCACTATGTTTAGTTAAAGCTTCTTGAACTTCCTTTTTCTTGTGACTAGCTTCAGTCCATTCGATGAAATTCTTTAAGAGCTCCGAATTAATGGTAGAATCTTGTAGCTTTTAACTAAGTGGATGAAGATGCTCAGAGACAGACGATTTTCTAATTGAATCGTCTGATTCAATAATTTTGATGAAGGGTAATTCGAAAGGTTGTGTTTGGTTAGGGATGTCAACATCATCAGGTCTAGGTAGTTTATAAATTGGTTTCCCTAGAAGGTGTAAGTTATTTTTAACTGAAGGAATGAAACCAAAGGGTTTCAAATGAGTAAGTAAATGCACAAAGGTTTCTAAGTATAAATTGATACCTTCAATTGTAACACTTTTTCACCTTCCTTCTAATATTGTCCCAAATACCTTGAAACTTTCATTTGTAGTAGATGCACAAAGTTACTTCCTGATTCCTTTGATATGTGATGTGATATGTAGACACCTACAAGTTGAGCTACATGATATACACCATCTATATTCTTCATCACCACTCGAATTTCTTCTTCCGTGGGATCATCTTCTTATTTCTCAAGAAATTTCTTCTTATTTCCTTTGTCTTTGTTGTCTACTAGTGTTAGACATCTAGTTTGTACATCTGGTACAATCGTGATTGTCATTCTACTTTTCACTGTATAGGTTATACAAGGATTTTTTCTCATCTTTAATGGATATGGTTCTGTCTTTTCATCTCGCATAATACCATACAATCTTCGTTCTCTAAGGCTTAAAAGATGTATCGTTTGATCGTTTACTATTACAGGCTCAACTTGAACTTTAACTTTCTGTTTAGAAGGTTCTCTAATGATAATTGAACCTCTGTTATGACCAGGTATTGATTCTTCTGTAATCTTCATCTTCAAATCTTCTTTCTTCATTGGTTGAGGGGGATTATGAGTTACTTGCTGCTTTCCAATTGTATGTCTCTTTTTTTGAACATCAAACGATGAAACCTTCTTTTTTTAAATCGATTTCGTCTTCTTTTGTTCTTCTGCTGACTTGGAAGAGAGTTGTTGTTAAGGCTTCTTCTCCTCAAATGCTAGCTTCCTTTTTATCTCTGTCCCTTCAGAAGGTTATTCTGATTAAGTCTAAAGGATAGAGACAATTGCTTTGGTAGGTTGTTGTTGTTGTTGTTGCTTCTTTGCACTTCTAGAAATTTTACCAAGAATCAAAGTTTTTTGCCTCTTCTGTTCTTATTGTCATAAGGTCATTAATTTTGGTGAGCTTCTTCACTTCTCGAGTCTTTCTAATTAGAGCGTCTCAGCCTTCCTCTTTCAAAATACTTTATGAGTTAGTTGTTGAACCTTAATTTCCGTCCTTTCAGGAATCGTTTTAGCTTGTATTAACTTTTCAGACGATTGTTCAACCTTTAACTTTGCTGAGATTCTTCCAGACGATCGAGGTTTTTCTTGTATTTTAGATGGAACGTCTTCTTTCTTACTTCGTCTGATTGAAAGCTCCCCCTTAGACTGTGCTTTTAGTTTGAAATCTTTATTCGTTTCAACTTCAATCTTGATCCCTATTTTGTGAATTGTAGAAGCATTGATAACACTCTTAATATTCAAATTTACTCTATTTCCTCTATTAAATAGGATTCTAGATTATTTAAAGAATCTTTTTAACAGCATACCGTAAGGTAAAGAACCACTATTCAGATGATAATCCTCCCTAGCCTTTATCATGTAGTTCAGAATCAAGAACAGAAGATTAATAGATTGGTGTCTGAGTATATGAAATAGACAATGTTCATCATCCATTGACACGACAATGTTCATCATCCATTGACACCAAATCCTTTGATCCTGCTCTTGGTAGAATATAGTGAAGAAGAAGTGAATGAAGAACTATAGCCTTCGGAATTAGGTTTGAAGACTTCTTGACTCCTATATTACTTGATCCATATAATTGTCAATTGATTGTGGCTTCATTTATATGACTTTGAGCAATCCACTTTGGATTGTTGAACAGTTTTGCTTCTTCATTTAGACACTTAATAGCCTTCACAATGGAATCTTGTGTGACTATCACTGATAACCTATCTAACATTGATACCAAGTTGTTATCTACCACTTTTGCATTCTTCCAGAACTCATATATTTCATTTGGATACACTCGTTCTTGGATATTGAAGAAGTTTTCCCATCTAGCTACTTTGATCTCAGGTTTGATATCCATTTGATCATTCGTCAAAGAAGTGACATCAAGGAGTCTCCCATCGATAAGAGATTTCGACATTTTTCTAATCTGTAACCAATAAACACTAAACACAGGAATGTATTTTGCTTAAAGAAGCGAGGTTAGTACCTAAAAGATATTGAAAGAAAGATATGAAATGAAAATGAGAAAGATTTGATATTGAGAACAGAGGATTGGATCGTCTTTGTTGAAAGCACTTTTAAGCAGCCTATTACTAAGTTTTTTTTAAAGAAAATTCTAGAATGTAGAGTGCTGCAGATTTTGGGATGATATCTTTTTATAAATACTCTTGAACAGTTACCGTTTGTAGCGTTTGTACTTGATCCACAGGTAGTCATAAAATTGATGCTACCGTGAAAGTTACCATTACTATTCAGTCTGAAAGCTTATGACTTTTATGCTTCTTCAGGGCGAATTGTCTGAATCATAGAGTTTCAAACGAATGGTCATCTAACATTACCATGTTCAGGTTTCATCTGATTTCCTTGAATCCGTCTTGACTTAAAGGTTTGGTGAAGATATCTACCTATTGTTGATTCGTCTCAACAAATTGTAGATTGATGATCCCTCTCTGTACATAGTCTCTTATAAAATGATGTCTAACTTCAATATGCTTTGCCCTTGAGTGTTATATTAGATTCTTTGAGAGATTGACAACACTTATGTTGTCACAGAAGATTAGAATTTGATCTTCTTCGATAGAATAATCCTCTAATGGGTACTTTATCTATTACATTTTTGAACAACAACTTGCAGCTAATATGTACTTAGCCTCTTTTGTAGATAAAACAATTGAACTTTGCCTCTTGCTTGACCAAGAAATTAGATTACGACCAAGAAAGTGACAACCTCCACTTGTACTCTTTTTATTAATCCTATCTCTAGCATAATCAGCATCACAGTAGCTAATTAACCTGAAATCTTTACCTTTCTCATACATTAAGCAAAGATCAGTAGAACCTATCAAGCATCTCAATATTCTTTTAACCACAATAAAATGAGATTCTCTAGGATCTGCTTAAAATCTTGCACACAAACAAACATTAAACATTATATCAGGTCTGCTTGCAGTTAGGTAAAGCAAAGAGCCAATAATTCCACTAAAAAGAGTTTGATCAATCTTCTTACCCACTTCATCCTTAGGTAAGATGATTGAGGGATGCATAGGAGTTGACATTGGTTTAATATTTGCCATTTTATATTTGACTAAAAGTTCTTTGATATACTTTTGTTGATGAATAAAATATTTTATTCAATTTGCTTAATATGTAAACTAAGAAAGAACTTTAATTCTCCCATCATACTCATTTCAAATTCACTTTTCATAAAAATCTCAAAACTTAAACATAACTTTTTAGAAATTTCACCAAAAATGATATCGTTTATATATATTTGTACAAAAAAATAATTTTATTACTTTTCCGAAATAAAGTTTTATCAACTTGACATCTAATAAAGTCATTTTTAATCAAAAATGAACTCATAGGATCATACCATGCACGAGGTGCTTGTTTCAATCCATACAAAGCTTTATGAGATTTATACACATAATCTAGATTATCAATGTCTTAAAAACCAGGCGATTTCTTTGCATCAACTTCTTCATCTATAAAACCATTCAAAAAATCACTTTTCACATCCATTTGAACAGTTTTATATCATGAAAAACAAAATATGAAAGTAAAATCCTAATAGCTTCTAATCTTGCCACAAGAGCATATATTTCATTTAGACTATACCTTTTTGTTGATTATAACCTTGGGCTACTAATCTAGCTTTATTATGGGATACTTTTATTGATTCGTCTAGTTTATTCTCGAATACCCATCTGGTTCCTATGATAGATTTATTGGATGGTTTAGGGACCAGATACCAGACTTTATTCCTAGTAAATTGATTAACTCCTTTTGCATAGCTAAAATCCATGCTTCTTCTTGAAGAGCTTCATCAATTTTCTTAGGTTCTAATTTAAAAACAAAAGCTACATTGGCCTCTGTCCTAAACTTAGATCTAGATCTCACTCCTTCTGATGTTTCTCTTATAATCAGGTTTTCTGGGTGAGAAGATTTATATCTCTAGCCTTTTCTCAAGCTAATGTTTTCATAAATATCTATTACTTTATCAGATGGATCATTTGATGGTGAATCGTCTAGGTTACTACCTAAGGGAGCAAATAGAGTTTCATCATCAAAATCATCTTTTTTACCTAGATGAGAATCATCATCAAACTTTACATACGTTGATTCTTCAATAGATTTAGAAAAAAGATTATAAACTTTAGAACTAACAGAATAATCTAGAAAAATTCTTGAAATGATCTTAAAATCGAATTTATCTATATTGTCTTTTGTATTCAAAATAATGCATTTGTAACCAAAAGGATGAAAGTAAGAAATGTCTGACTTTCTTCTCTTCTATAACTCATATGGAGTTTTATTTAAAATAGGTTGCAGAAATATTCTATTTTGAATATAATAAGCTGTATTTACAGCTTCTGCCCAAAAGTACTTAGGAAGATTCATTTCACATAGCATAGTCCTTGCCATTTCCTGAATCATCTTGTTCTTTTTTTCCACAACCCTATTTTGTTGAGGAGTTCTGGGAGCAGAGAAATAATGGAAAATTCCATTCGCTTCACAAAACATTTTGATTTTTCATTTTCAAATTCTCCACCATGATCACTACTAATTCCAGCAATAGAAATTCCGTTTTCATTTTGTAACCTTTTAGATTACAATAATTACAAGAACATACATCTTTCCACCAAGACCTACTGTTCTAGTTGGACCAAACAAATCTATATGTAACAGCTCTAGAGATCTAGAGGAAGTTACAATATTTTTAAATGAAAATGATGTTTTAACTTGTTTTCCTTTGTGACACCTCATAAAATAAATCTTTTTAAAAACTTATCTTTGGTAAACCTCTCACCAAATCATATCTAACTAATATAGAAATATGTTTAAAGCTAACATGACCTAGGTTTATATGCCAAATCAGTTTTTCATCATCTTTTGATATAAGACATGAAATATTTCGACTTTTCAAATCGTCTAAATTAATTTTATAGAGATTGTTTCATCTCTTGGAAAAAAAGAATATAAACCCGTCCTTGGTTTTAACGAAATAAGAATTTTGATTAAAGTATACTTTAAAACCATAATCACATAATTGGCTTATACTAATTAGATTATGCTTTAAACCATCAACTCGTAGAACATTATCAATAGACGAAAAGGAATCTTTACCAAATTTTCCAATCCAAATTATTTTTCCCTCCTGGTTGTCTTCAAAAGCTACTGATTCTCCTTGCTTATATTTTAGGTCTAGGAACATAGACCTTTTTCCTGTCATATGTCGCGAGCAGCCATTGTCCAAGTACCATTGGTGATTGTTACTTCTTTCAAGTAAGGAGATTTGCAGTATATATTATATCCTTCTGAGGTAACCATATTTTCTTAGGTCCTTTGGGTTAGTCATATAATTATTCTTTGAATAATAATAAGAATAATATTTCTCTTTCTTTCTAAAAGGAACAAAATTTTTATTATGAAGAACATTACTATTATAAATAGTATTTCAACCAGAAAAGCCCAAACCACTTTTATCATTTGGATGTCTATAACTTCCAATGATGTCATTCATCCTATTTGTACTTTCTGTAAATTTCAATAAGTCTGCTGAAAGAATATTAATCTTTTGTTTTAGTTTATTAATCTCCTCAGATTTAACTATAGTTACTTTCTTTTTCATATCGTTTACTTGTTTCTTAAGGCAGACATTTTCTTCTTCTAAGAGTTTTTTTCTCTTAGAATTTTGCAACAAATTTCTTTTCCAACAATCTATATTGTTTTTGAATAACATGCGGATCTTCTAACAATTCTAGATAGGCATGCTGAAGATCATTAAAGTCAGAGATTACCTCATCAACCCTTTCCCCTTCAGCTACCAAGCATATATTTGCTTGTTCTGATATTTCTGATTTGGATTCAGATTTAGACAAATCGAGATCTTCCCATTTTTCCATTATGCTCTTTTTGTTTTCTTGACTCTTCTTTTGTTTTCTTTTGAGCAAGGGACACTCAGACTTGTAATGTCCAAGTTTATTACACTCATAATGGATGATAGAGCTTTTCTCATTCTTTGAATCGTCTTTGCTATTCTTTTTGAAAGAAAAGTCTTTATTTCCCTTTGTTTTCTTTTCCTACATCTTTCTAATTTTTCTTGAAATGAAGGATAGCTCATCTTTATCTTCACTTTAATCTTGATCAGATTTACTGGCGTCATCATTCTTGATTTCTTCAATCTTTAATGCTTTTGAAGATGTGCTTATATTTTTTGCATCTTCTGATTCTTTTATTATCCCTTTTAGGTTTATCTTCTACATCAAGCTCTACTTCATAGATTTCTAGTAAAATAAGCAATTTATATAGCTTCAGTTTGCTTAAATCCTTGGCCTCTTATATTGTTGTTACTTTGGGCTCCATCTTTTTGAAGACTTCTGGGAATCTTTCTGACATGGTCTTGACTGTCGTAGATTCTCCTCAAAGCTTTAAGTCCATTAATAATTGATTGGAATCATCCAAACATCTGATCGATAGTCTTATCATCTTTCATCTTGAACAACTCATACTAGTGAACAAGAATACCAGTCTTGGATTCTTTCACCTAGTTTGTGCCTTCATGTGCAATGGCTAGTGTGTCCCACATTTCCTTTGTAGATTCGCATCCATGAACTTTATCATATTCACTTCTACTTAGACCATAACTTAAGAAGAACTTCGCCTTTGAGTTTAATTAAAAACGAAACTTCTGATCAACCAACCATTGGTCACGAGAGATGCTTTTCCCTTCATTTTCTATGGGGATATATGGACCATTTTTAATGATATCCCAAAGATCAATTTATGTAGATTCTAAGAAGATCCACATCCTGTCCTTCCAATAATCATAGTGTTCACCATTAAATGCAGGAGGTATTATGACTAAGGTGCTTTCAGCTATAGAAACATATGATTTTAGCCATGGGTCTTTGTCCTCACTTTGTAACAATGTTTCTTGGAAACTTATGCTTTAGTACTGAAGTAAATCAGTTGTTAATATAGAAATCATGTATAATATGTAAAATACATAAGAGGGGGGTTGAATTGTGTTAAATCGTCTAAGATAGTAATCTTTAAAAACTTAGTGATTTTCTTGAAAAATGTAGACGATTACAAAATAACACACTTAATTCATTCGAGTAATACAACAGTGGAAATAGTATCTATTCTTTTAACAACAAGAAATTAAAGAGATAAGGGTTAGAGAATATGACACCATGATTTATATTGGTTCACCCTTAACCTTTGGGCTATGTCTAGTTCTCAGAGTTTACCTAAGATTTCACTATCATCTTCAACTTTACAAGTATTATTTTTAGACTTCCAGAGCCTCTTCAAGTCTCTTTCACAAAGTATTCTTTATTTGCTATCTTATCCTCTTCAGGCTCTAGCCTTCCTTTCACTTGAAAAGATATTGTTAAAGCTTTCACACTCACATTACAGTTGTTCTTGATCTCTTTCTTTCTTTTTTTCACTTAGGATATTTTTGCAATACATGCATTTTAGCACAGAATTATCTTTTGTAAAGTATAAGTAATCGTAAAAATTAAAAGTCTAAAAGGTTGTTTATGTCTATGACTACAATTGATATTTATAATCTAAATCTCTAATAGTCTTCTTGAGACAACTACCTGTAGAATTTTTAGAGATCTATTATTAGTTGAGTCCTATAACCAACTCCATTGAACTAACTGACGTTGTAGGTTATTCTTCAATTATAATGTCTTATATGTTTCGTCTGGTGTCTTCACTTCATCTGGTGACTACGCTTAATCACTTCGCCTGATCCATCTTAGACTTCATCTTATTCAGCTTTTACTTCAATATCATCTTAATTTGATGATTTGTGCCACTTATATTTATCTGTGCACTTAATAAACTCATCAAAACAGTTCACACACTTCTTTTATTATTATTATTTGACTTTCATCAAAATCAATAGAAGAAGTAAAGCCTTCTTTACTTAACAGTGCAGTAGTAGGAGTTATATGCAAAGAGGGAAGCAAGGAATTTACAAGAAATTGAACAAAACAGGGTTGAGGAAGTGATGGAACAACTACAGACAGAGCACAAAATTAAGGAATCCACCAAAAAAAAAGGTTAAAGAGAAAGTATCGATAAAAGAATGCCCAGAAGAAGGAGGACCTAGGGGACTTTTTCATCCCCTGTAACATCAATAGAATCATCATAGATAAGACATTCGCAAATTTAGGTGCGAGTATAAACATGATGTCCTACACATTTACTATGAAGTTGGGATTAAAAGAGTTAGTACCTACTACGTTTCTGGTAAAGACGGTCGACAGAACAATGCATAAACCAATGGGGATTATAAAGGATGTGCCGGTTAAAGTTGATAAATATATCTTTGCCATAGAATTCTACATATTAGACATTAGCAAACATATGGACACCCCGATAACTCTTGGACGTCCATTCTTGGCCACTGCACATTCAATTATTGATGTTGATGGGGACGAATTGACTCTAAGGATAGGAAAGAAGAATTTAACCTTCAAGGTGTCTAAATGAAAGTACGGATCTCCTTCACCTCCAGTGGATATCAAAGAACCCGAACCTCGAAGAGAATGGGAGGATATTGAGGATCTTGGGAATGCATTCCAAAAGAAGCCCTTGCGAAGAAGAAGGAAAGGAAAAGAGAATTGTAAGGAAGGTGGGAACTGTAGTATGGTAGTTAAAGTACAAACTTTGAGATTAGTTATGACGTTACCATCAAACCATTCATTCCAACCACCATGAGCTTAAAGGAACGTCGAGCTATTAATGTTTAAAGAAGTATTGCATGGGAGGCAACTTATGGAAAACTTAGTTTTTATGTTTAATTTTTTTAGAACATTTGAAATTCCATAGTTAGGATTATCTTTTATTTTAGAATAAAGTCGAGAAAGGAATAAGATTTCGAAGTAATTTGGATGATTGTCCAAGCATGAAAAGAGAGACGAAAGGGCCACAAAAGAATTAAGAAGTGAAAGTTAAAACATTGGGAAAAGAATAAATAAGGAAAAAAAATCAAGAAGTGATGGTAAGTTGCTAGCTACGATCGTGGCCTGCAACTATGTAAAACAAGGGGAGCACACAATTTTTAATAGAATTTTTACCAGTTTACCCTTTTACCACCCATATATTCAGTTCTAACTTTACTTTTACTTTTACTTTCACTTTCTTTTTCATTTTATCTCTCTAGAATTCAAGCATCCAAGCACTCTTACATCTTTCTAAAAATTTAAAACTTCTAATTTCTATTCAGTTCCCAAAAATTATATCACGCATTAAGCAATCCGCCAAAAGGGAGCAATCCAGACGAAATCAAGTTACGGGATGTGAGTGAAGAAACTGAGCAACGAATTTTAGAGGGTCCTTCCCAATCTACACAGAGGAGGACGATGTTCGTTTATGATCTCTAAAGGCTAGACATATAGTCGTGCCTAAATACTTTGATTTTGACATATTAGACAGGTTAGAGCAGCGCAAGAGAGTAGAAAATTTAGCTGAGAGAATCCAGTAGGCCCAATTTATATGGTTCCAATTTCCTATCTATCAAGAGCTCACATTGGAATTCTTAACTTCACTGAATTATGACCCTAGGAACCCCAAGGAATTATGGTTCAGGTTGAGAGGAAGAGCTTACGAATTAAATGTAGAAATCATGTGTGATATGTATGGATTCCACAAATCCTCCATCATCGATCAGCATGAAAATTTTCATCCTTCTTAATATTGGAATGAACTCTCTGGAATTGAGCAATATCATGCTAAGAATGCTCATATCAAAATAATAACGTCCGATAA
>JAOSBN010061747.1:0-13772 GCA_027563595.1 Erythroxylum suave | reverse complement strand
TCGCTCTTGCTGGCCAGCCTAGGTCCCCAAGACGAAGGGATATTATTCTTGATAATCAACCGGTTCAGTTCCCTCTCGGTCATCGTCGAAGGGTTGCTCGGTGGCTTTTCAAAAATTTGCCCATCCTTCCGAGCACTCGCTCTGATTTCCTCATCCCCCCTTGCTTCCGATGCTCCACTTCCGTCGGTTTCCGGCACCCCTACCATTTCCGCCGCTACCTCCGACGACCCAACAACTTGCAAAGCTCCCTAGGCGGCCAGTCCCTGACGAAGCTCCCACAAAACCGTGCTTACTTCCTCACTAAGACCCGGGGATGCCCGCGTCGAAGGTTGGTAAGGAGGCGACGAAAAAGGACTCCTAAGTCTAGATTCATCCTTAGGGCTAGTCGAAGACATGTTTGCTAAAAATAAAACTTAAAAGGAAGAAGGGCGTACCTAGTTTAGAAATCGAAGTCGGAAATGTAAAGGGTGGTAAAAGGTGAATTCCGGTGACTGCAAAGAGAAAGAGAGTGAAGACAAAGATGCAGAACTGAGTACGCGAAATAGAAAATGAATGAAATTCGTTGACCCCGAGTAATTATAATCAAGATCAACTGAACGGGCGTATCAATCAGAGTCAATCAGACTCGGACGTGTGGCAAAATCTGAATCGCATAAATTAGGATTATAAAGTGCCCCAAGCGACGCGATGGTTGAAAGGACACCCAGGACAGCTGCACAGCAGTTAAAAGAACGCCTCGTTTCAAGCAGCAGTTAAAGGGACGCCTCGTTTCAAATCTTGAAAACCTGTCAGAGGGCACGCGTCGTCAGAAATGATTAAACCAAGTGCCATCATTCGTTAGGAGTCGACATTCAGCCGATCGACATTCAGTCGATCGATCTTAGCACGAGCTATCATACACATACATTGAGCATTGAAATCCGACCAATCGGGCCTATCACGAGCTGTTATACAGACGACCTACATAATCCTTGTGTACTCCTTCGACCCTTCTCCTTGATCAGACTCGAGGAGTAGGGGGCTTATGGTTGGGTCGGTCGTGCTAGGCCCAAGCCCAGACTTAGAACGGCGAATGGACTGAGCACCCATCACTGATGGTTGACCTAATTCCTACAGGTATTAACTATATAAATTCATTACCTCATCATAAAAAAGGTACGACTCTCAAAAACCTAGTATTCTTTATTCACTAGCCGCCAAAACTCTCTCAAAAGACTAACTTGAGCGTCGGAGGGGCCTACTGGTAGTCAACCCCCGGTGTGCCTTACTGTTTTTCAGGTATTTCAGTGCTAAACTCGACCAATCTTATGGATCCAAGTGGCAGCGCCCAGCCTCATCAAAATCAGACAAAACCACCTGTATTTTATTTATAAGCGTAGGATTCACCTTTTTAAAATAAACATTTCTTAACTTAAACATGTTAACAAAACGATCCCACCTGTTGCGTTTTGTTTAGCCTTTGTTTGATATCCTTACCTCCCCCATCGTCCTTTGTTTCTGTGTCAGGAATTAGTGACCGTTTGGAATCTGTCTTCTACCTTGTAATACACAGCAACTTCTGCATTACGTGGGAAAATTCAGACAAAATAATAATTTTACTATTCTTTCTTACAAGATAATGTTTCTTTCCTCATCCTTTTTGTCTCCGAAACTCAGGTGCTTAGCTGTGAATTTCTGTGACGACTGTCGTGTCCATGCGGAAGTGTAGGGCAATTGTCTTATTCAATTCTCATGAAAGCGCCAAGACCATCACAAGTTGAGATCATTTAATGTATGTCGAGTAAAAATATCCTAACCTAATCGCAAATAAAGGAATTCCAATCAAATATTAGTTTGCATGTTGTTTGCATTTTCTTTTTCCTACATTAGCGTTAATCCAACCATTGACGGGAAAGGATATGGATCTGATCCCCAGAATAGAAGAAAGGGGGGTAAAGGGATGGTTTATATCAGCACTTTCGTTACAGTGTGTAGTTCTTTTACACTTGGATCATATGTACGTACTTCGGTTAATTTATTATAGTTGGAAGGTGTACAATTATAGACTGTATTGTTTATCACTTCTGCTTACAAGCACTTGTCTGTTTCTAATTCATTTCAGGCAGGGTATTCCTCGCCTACACAAGATGCTATAACGAAGGACCTATCTAAGACTATGTTTGGTTATGGTTTATTAATAAAATGAAATGAAATGTAATATTATTCTATCGTTTGAGAGAAAGGTTTGTAATGAAATAGAATGAGATGATATGGAAGAGGGGAGTTTTATAAACGAGCCCTTCGATGTCGAAACAATCTTGAATCCACTGCCATCTTCACAGGAATCCTTCATCGAGACGCGAGCTAAGTCTTTTTATAATTTTCTTAAAACACAAGCTCTCTTAAATTTGAAACGTGAGCTAAGTCAAAAATTCCTTATGCTCGTGATTGATATAAGCAACTGCAGGAGACCTTAACCTATTTATATGACTTCCATATCGGGCTTCCCCATTACAAGGCCGATATGAATCAAGTCCACACTAAAAAGGATCTGTTTTTCTTCCGAACTTCAACCTATTAATTTAGATCATTTATTGGGTCACTTTGTTACCCTTATTTGGATCAAATTGCGTAACTTAACCGATAATTTAAAAACAATAATGCAATTAAATGTTGTCCACTGAATGGGAAAATGACAAAATTGCCCTTAAAGGCAAAATTGTCTAACACTTTATCCTTTATGCAATTTTGCTTGTTGGTCTGCTCCTCATTTAAGAGTTACCAAGATGGCTGGTAAGGGAGAGCCACTTTAAAATTTATGTCAACCATGGTCTCTCTATATGAGTTTTATAGGTAACTTGACATATTCAGGTAAAAACAAAGAGAGGAAAGGATTTTGAAACTACATTACAAAAGCTTCGCGGCAAGGAAGCTGACATTTCCGAAGAGGCAGAAGAAATCAGGGTTCTTAATACAAAACTTGATACTCAACATTCTGGTGTTTATGAGGGAGAAAGGGATATAAGAAGGTGAGGGATTCCAAACGGTCACGATTCCAAACACTGAATAGAAGACAATGAGGGAGGGAGGGAGGAATTTTAGACAAAGGACAAACAAAACGCAGAAGGTGGGATCGTTTTGATAACATGTTTAAGTTAATTTTGTTTAAGTAAGAAATGTTTAATTAAAAAGGGTGGGTTCCATACTTATAAATAAAATAAGGTTTTTATATTTTTTTAAAAAGGCTCCCACCTTGTCACATTAGTAATAAGGTGGCATGGGGGCTTATAAAATTTTTTTAAAAAATTGTCAAGTCAGTGTTGATTTGGTAGTTAACAAATAGAGTTAAATTTTCTGCTAGAGTGGGGTCCAATTTTAATATTTTCTAAATGTTTGAAATATTAGGGTAAACTTACCAATTGGTGAAAAAGTTAGGGTCAAAAGTGACCTTTTTGCCCATTTTTTCTTTGAAATGTAATTTCTTTACTAATTTGTGATAACCTCTTAACTCCTATAATTCCATTATAAATTTACTTTTTGAAGTGAGACATCTTTGATTAATGCATAAATGAAAGTGAAAGAGAAGACATCATAGTAAACATTATCATTATATCATTTATATTTGAGGTTTATAAGTGAAAGGTTAGGAATGGGTAGTTCATATCATTTTGATAATGAAATGAAGATCTTGATAATTATATACAATTTGACTTACTCTTCTCTAGTTTGCATTGTCTCTTCAATGTGGTATAAAGAAAATACAAGTCTTAATATAACTATTAGGTTGAAAACAGTGATGTTAATGGGCGAGCCCTACTATCTCGGGCCTAGGCCTAGTCAGAGGACCAACCAAACTTGGGTTGCCCAAATTATTATTATTTTTTAAAAATTCAAAACGACGTCGTTTTGTCATTGCCCCATAGGGCCTTGGATAGGGTTGGACCAGAAAATTAGGCTTGAGTTTTAGTCAACCAGGCTTGGCTTGGAACCAATTGTCAAACCCAGTTGAACTCAGATGTGGAGGGTAACTGAATTATTATGATATAGCATCATTAAATCCTTATGACCATTCAATCCATAACTTATTGTATAATGACTTAAAACATCTTGGCTTGAGGGATTTCTTCTCAAAGATTAACACCAACCTAGGATCAATTGATGAAGAAAGGATGTTAAAAATATCTTGTTATCATGATTTCATTATATCTTCCCATAATTACGATCTGCTCCTGTTTCCATGAAGACTAATACACAGTTCCCCAAATGTTGGAGTATTCTCTAGATAGCTATATGTTTGTTTCGCTAATGTGGTGTTGTGACACTTTTTTATATTTATTTTAGTTATAAATGGAATGATAAATGCTTTGTGATGTTTCATATTGATGTTGCGGTCAAAGTTTTATGTTTCTCATATATTCTTTTCTACGTTGCAAAATTTATGAGGATTATGGCTGATAAGTGTTTAACAAGGGAGGTTCCAATCAATATTTTGATGATAACATAATATAAGTATTACTAATGAGTTTAATATTATTGATGAGAAGGCTATCGAAAGATTGTTAAAGAAAAGATTTGCAATCTTCAATATCAAAATCAAGTAAATAGGAAGTTAAAGATACATCGAGGGTATTTTACATATTACTTATTGTAAGCTCATCTTGTTTGTTTTTGATGGTCTAAAAGACCCACCATGTATAAACTTTTCTCTTCATTTGGTTATATAAGTCTTTCTATTCACTAAGAGGTATTGAAGATTTTTTTAAAAAAAATAGGTGCCTACTAGTTAACTATTGTTTCAACAACTAGTGAATCTAGAACTTTTAATGCATACTAGTTGACCAATACGCTAGACTAGTCGACTAGTGCTTTGGAGATAGCCTTTGTAACGGTTAGTTTTTGGCTCTAACAGTTGGTATGGCCCCCAAAATGTAGATGTTTCCTTATTGATTTTGGCATCAAGAAACATTTGAATGTCTTTTACACACATTTCTAAATATTTTCCAATCATTTGAGTATTTATTATCTCATTTTGAGTATGTGACCTTTTTGTGATCATAAAATTAATCAAGTGAGCAAGTTTGAGTTGTAAGATATTCTTAGGTTGTGATATATTGGGAGTGGCTAAAGTGGTTTGAGGTTCCTTTTTACATTGAAGAAAGATTGAAAAAGAGGTTCCTTTTTGCCAAAATAAAAGATTATACAAAGGTTATTCTTCGTCCTAAACGAAGAATTATAGTGAAAATCTAAGATGAGTTTTGGGAGTATACATAGGCAAAAATTATTTTCCGAACCATTACATTGGAATAAAATTAAAAATTACTGATATAAAAGATTTTGTAGTAAATTAGTAACAAAAATTGTTTTTTTGTTAGTAAAATTGTCGCATTTTGTGATAGAGAAATTATTTGTTGGTAAAGGTGGAGGGAAATTATCCCTGCAATTTTTTCGACAAAATATATTAACAGAATAGAGAAGGCTTTTATAAAAATCAGCGGCAATGGTTGGAGGTAAAATAAGCGTGATGAAAATTTCTTCCATTGGTAAATTACTGGAGAAATAGTGATTCCGTCTGTAAAATTTAAAGTTAAACATCATCATTAGGTCTTCAGCTTCATCACTTTTAATAAAAGGAAAATGACATCATTAGTTTTAACACCGAACGATGTCATTCTCCTTTAACTTTATCATACTCGTAGAACCCCTCCCCCTCCCCTACGTTTTCTTTTTTGTTGTTTTCCTCTCTCTTATGACTGTTTTTTTTTCTCTTCTCCTTATTGGTGTTTGCGTTTGCGTGCCTCTGTCTTCTCTGATCACTATCCTTGTGTCCTTCGGTGGAGGTAAGTCATTTAGCATTTGTTCTCTACGATTTTTTGTATACATAATGTTGGTATTTAAAGAGAAAATGTTGCACATGTTTAATCAATTTTTGAAGTGTTTTTGCATTTGTTTCGATTATCTGTGGATCATTTGGCTTTGCAATATGTTACAGTACGTTGAGGAAGGAAAAAGACATAATTTCCTTAGGTTATTTGAGATGAATCTGTCATGCCTTTGAAGTGGTCAACAAAAGTTGAGAGTGGTCTCTTTAATGATTTTCTCTTTGTTTTCAATGTTTAAATATCCCTTTAGGTGTCTCTTCACCTTAGGTAAAACCCTAGACTTTTCTTTTGAATGAAGATAGTAGTTTACCAAAGAAGTAAAAAATAGTCATTATAATGACTAATTTGAATGAATAATGACAATCTAAATATGTTTTTGGGAATTTAAATCTTTGGATCAAGTTATTGAGTTGAAATTGAGGCTTTAATAATATGTTTGTAGTCAATTATCATGTGATTCACTATTGTGGATTTTAAATGGACCATAGAAGGTGATTATGTTCACATAAGAGTTATAATAAAGGAATAAATACTTTGGGATGGTCAACTAATTTATATGTTATTCATCTTTTACCTTATGTTTGACAAATAAAATATTTTCTTAGATTAAGAGCCCTTTTTATAAGAATAAGATCTCTAGTCGTTATAGTATTTAATCTCATATCACATTGGAATATTTGTTGTGTGTCCACTTTCTATAAATAAACCTGCCTTTTTATTTGTTTTCTTACCTAATTTTTTCTTTAATACATATTTGCGATTTTAAACAATCTAGTTAAATTAGAATTGTTCA
The DNA here is from genome assembly GCA_027563595.1 of Erythroxylum suave. Lineage (NCBI taxonomy): Eukaryota > Viridiplantae > Streptophyta > Magnoliopsida > Malpighiales > Erythroxylaceae > Erythroxylum > Erythroxylum suave. The sequence goes on along the minus strand of JAOSBN010061747.1, from coordinate 7,121 downwards.
TTTCCAGAATGTCATCTTCTTATGGCAAAGATCTCTTAATTTCTTTCTTTTAAGATAATGTTTGAATATAGTGGTTCGTCGACTGGAGATAGCACAAGCACTAGATCTAGGAGTGAATCTAGCATTGACTCAAGGTTAGTAAGATGCCGGCCTATAGTTGTAGATAATGAGGAGCTTGAAACTAACGGTGGGGTTAGTGCCTCTTAAGTCTATTCCTCACCATATAGAAGACTTTGAGACTGAAAAATACAAGTTCAGTTTTAGGTGGACATAAACAATATGATATTATAATATAACATCCCTGTGTTATAAGACCATATGAGATTATGTTTTGGTATACCTATAATTGTTTATCATGACAATTTTAAGTGTGACCTAAAGTTGTGTTAATAATTTTTATATTAAATTGTTAAAAGAGACATCTATAAACTTCAATCAACTGCTTCCTTTTCTTTTTACGATTGATATTAGGCTTTTTATTAATTGGTCAGTTTTGAAACGTAAATCCAGTCATAGACTTGCTCAGATTCATTCATCAATTAAGGCTTTTAAGAGAGGTTTTGAGGGTAGTACAGTCTAAATATCAAAATCTAACATGAATCACAGTAGAAAAGTCTATTAAGGGAACATATAGTTAAAAAGAAGTTTTTATTCTTCTCTTTGGAAGATGGTTTAGAACACATACTTAGAAGCTCAAAATGTTTTATGTCTTAGGTTTAGAATCAAATTATTTATATTATTTATTTTTTCCTTTTTAACTCAAGCTTAACATTATTATTTTATACTTAATAAGTTAAACATACATTCTATATTATTATAAAATGGAGTTTGAGAAACTCAATATTTCTTTGAATTAGGCAAAACAATTTTAAGGAAAAAAGCTATGATTAAGGAAAAGATTGATGAAATCAAAGGTTTACATGTTTAATTGATATTGTAAACTTGGTAGGTCTAAACACTTATTGTTTAAGCCTAGACTCCACTATTTGAGAATTGGCCTGGAATGATAAAAGATATTTCTACTTTTTGATTTTTTCTTAAACCCAAGTATAAATGTAATTTTAGCCACTTGAAAATCATGAATGAATCTGGTGTTTATTTTCTTTTGTGTTCTTTTAATTTTTGTTGTTGGATTTATTATAATGTAATCAGTTAACTTTTCATGTTTATAAGATTCAAAGGAGTTCAAATGATAATTGCAATAAATCTACTGCTTATAAAAACACGAGTTATAAATGGTTCCTCTTTTCTCCTAACAAAAGATGTTACATCGAGTTCCTCCAACTCTTAAAAGGAAGAGGATAATGAGTTATAAAATAGAGTTTACGAAGAAATGTATGTTTACAGATTGTTAAGCTAAATTCTTATAAATTGATCTTGTCTCTCATTTCCTTACTTTCTTTTATTGTTGTTGTTGTTTCTCTATGATTATCTTATATGAATTGGTTATAAAGATAAGTTAGTACATGTAATTTATTCATTAAGTTATGAAATGACAAAATACATAAATGCACAATTCACTCTCTTTTTATGTTTAATCTTAAGATTAACACTAAATAAATTCTGGTTAATTACATTGAATCCCTCTATGGTTTGAAAAATTTTCCCTTTAGTCCCTACTTTTTAAAAACTATTATACCATTTATTGTGGTTATACCACATAATACACTTAGCACACAATTTATCATGGTTATACCACGTAATATAAGACCTTAATTATTAATCTCCTAAAATCATGATGTCACTTATATATAGGATAAAACTCGTACAGGAGTTGTCATATATGGTACTTATGGCATCTAAGAGTTAGTTTAGTTTTGAAATTGTATTTTGTAGTTATTGTGGATATCTAGTTCATTTTATTTACCAAAAATTGAATACAAGATGAACTATATTGTTATTTGCAACTATACAAATAGGCAATAATAATTTCTTTTACGACTAAAAAGATAAAGAACAACTGTATTATATTAAATACAAAATTCCTTTGTTTTGCAGCTCTATTTTGTGTTGAAGAGTGTCGATAATCATTTGACGTTGTCCTTCTTCTTTTTAGTTTGCAATTATCTGTCCATTCAGGTAAATCATTCAACTAATGTCTCCAACATGTTTTGCTTTATAAGTTGGAGTATTTGTGAGATTTTTTTTGTGATTGCAAATGAGGTCTTGTTTTGTATTGTTGTTTGCAATATTCTGAGTGTCATTGATGAGTTTTTACATTCTAATTTAATAGTTTAAGTACTGCATTTAATATGGGTCTTGTTTGAAATACTGAGCATAATAAACCCTTAGGATGATATATATGTTGGAAACGGGTGATGCAGCTCCAATGAAGCTTATCGGTGAAAAATTCCAAAAGCCTATGAGTCACAATGAGAACTTTCTTTCTCAATTCATATGGTGTAACAATGCCACGTATCGTAGTGTTTGTTTAAAAACAAACTTTGGAAATCAACTAGTAGGTGATTAATGCAAACATAGTTATCTTGGTTTTGTATGTTATTGTTTGGAATATTTTTAGAATGATTGATGACTAGATGTATGAATTACATTTATTGCATGTCGAATGAGTTTGTATAATTATGGATGATTGTTGACATAATAAACCCCTAAGACAGTATATAGATTGGAAATCTATGATGCAACTCCTATAAGGCTTATTGGTGAAAAATTTCACTATTCTAGGAATCACAACTAAAACTTGCTTTCTCGATTCATATGGTTTATCAACGCCACATATTATAGTGCTTGCTTTAAAACAAACTTTGTAAATCAACTTGTAGGTGATTAATGCAAACATAGTTATCTTGGTTTTGTTTGTTGTTGTTTGGAATATTGTTAGAATGATTGATGGCTAGATGTATGAATTACATAAGTTTTACTACATGTTGAATGAGTTTGTATAATTACGGATGATTATTCGCATAATAAACCCTTAGGATAGTATATAGGTCAGAAACTCATGATACAACTCCTATGAGGCTTATCGATGAAAAATTTCATGAGCTTAGGAGTCACAGTGAGAACTTGCTTTCTTGATTTACAGGTGTAAACAATATCACATACCATAGTGTTTAGTTGGTAAATTGTTTTGTTTGACTGATACTCACATATGTTCAATTTGTATAATTGCGACCTTATATCATGGGAGGAGTTGGTTTCAATTTGAAGGGAAAGTGGTTAGATACTTGTAAAAACTTAGGGGATTTTTTGTTAAGTAAAGATTAAATGTTCTATAAACTTAGGGAAAATGAAGGATACTAACTATTGATTTACTTTTTAAATAAAAGTTTTGCAGAAATGAGTATTGTTGATAGATCTTGGATGTATAGATGATTAACACTCGATGATTTCATTAATCCTGAGTTTGTTGAGGGAGTTAAAGCTTTTTTTCACTATGCATGTTCTCAACCTATATATATGGATGGTCCAAAGATTAGATTTCCACTTAAAAAGTGAAAACATATTTTTTTTCTTCTTATTGAGTGGATATGATATAGGGAGCCATTAATTTGTAGTACCTTAAGGGGTAATATACAGTTTGAAGGGGGGACAAGATTTATAACAAATAATGCAGGTGTAATTGAAAATCCTTACACCCAAATTGTTTATGATATAACTAGTTATACCTTTCAAGCAAATATAGAAAATTCTGAAGAAGAACTAAGCCCATATACAAAAAAGTTTTTTGACTTGCTAAAATCAGCTGACCAATAATTATGGCCAAATTGTGAGACCATGACTCAATTATCTTCAAATGCTTGAATATTGAATATAAAGTCTCAAAGGCATATTTCTGATATAAGTTTGGATAAAATTGTTGTTTGGTTTAATGAATCATTGCCTCCTGATCATACAATGATTGATAATTTCTACAATATGAAGAAACTTATTAAGGGTCTTGGTTTGTCAGTTGAAAAAATTGATTGTTGTAATTTTGGATGTATGTTATTTTGGGGAGATAATATGAAATTGCAAGAGTGTAAATTTTGTGGTCAATCTAGGTTCGAACCTAAAAAGCATTATAAGGGAATGTATTATTTCCCGTTAACTCCAAGACTTCAAAGACTATATGCCTTTGATGTTACTACATCTCACATAAGATGGCATAATAAACATCAACAAGAATATGAAATAATGAACCATCCATTAGAAGCCCTCACAAGGAAATATTTCAATAACATCCACTTTTAACTTGCAGCTGAAAGTCGAAATGTTAGGTTAGGATTGTTGATAGAAGGATTCTAACCTTTTGGTCAATCCGGCTAATAATATTCATCGTGGCCAATCATAATTACTCCTTATAATTTGCCTCCATGGATTTTTATGAATAAGGCATATATGTTCTTAACGGTAATTATGCCAGGGCTTACAAATCCAAAGCATAAAATTGTTGTATTCTTACAACCATTGGTCTCTAAATTGTATCATCTTTGGGAATTTGGTGTGGAGACATATGATGTGTCTTTTAAACAAAATGTTTTATTAAGAGCATTTTTGATGTGAACTATTAGTGATTTCCCTCCATATACTATTTTGTCTGGATGGAGCATAGCAGGGAAATTGACTTTTCCTTATTGTAATAATGATTTTGATGCATTTTATCTTCCTAATGGAGCCAAAACATCTTAGCTTGACAACCATGGGAAATTTCTTCCTCCAGGTCATCCATTTAGATGCAGTAAACCAAAGTTCATTAGGAATAGGATGGTAGAAACACCTGCTCCCCCTCACAAAGTTAGTGAAGATATGTTGCAGGAGATTGATGAATTAGGATTGCTAAAAGTTACAGAACTTGAAACTAAAGAAGTTAATAAAAGAATTAGTAAAACTTTAATCAAAGAATTGTAATAACCCTATTTGTAATGTAGGTATTTGCATCACTCGAAGAAAAACCTAAAAAACAATGCTAGAGAAGGTTTGATATGTAATGCTTATTTAGTGGAGGAAGCAAATGACGATGGGGGAGAAACGGGTGATGTTGATGGTAACTTATCCATTTTCACATATCTAAGATAAATATATGGACGTTCAATAAAATGAATGTTAACAACAGAAGAAATAGAGGCTGCTTATGGTTATATTTTATTGAATTGTCAAGAGGTTAAACCTTTCGTGCAGTGAGTCTAAGTTGATTTTGAAATAGATTATTTGAGTTTCCAAAGTTACTATTGTTTACAACTAAAATACATAATAATGCTTTTAGATTATACGAGCGCTGGTTATGCAATCTAATGCCTGAAACAACATAGGATGATATCAATAAAGAAGTTGAAAGGCACTTTCCTCAATGGTTCAAGAAATATTTAAGTTTCACTTGTAATAATTTAAATGATTGAATTATCATATCAAAGTGATTAGTTGACATTATACTATTTAATATGATAGATTTTTTGTGTAGGCTTAAGAAAATCCAATAAAGAACAAGTTCATATGTGATCATGCAAAAGGAACTTTGCAAATTGTTAAATCATATCTGGTAAATTTTGTTAATGGATACAAATTTCATAAAGAATATAATGGTCATAGCATAACAACCGTAAAAAGTAGGGTTTCCATACAGGGAGAATTGCTAAATTACTATGGTAAAATTATTGAGATACTTGAAATTGAGTACTTTGCATTGCTAATAAAATAGAGTGTGAATGGTTTGATCCAACTCTTAATGTTGGAACAAAAGTGTACAACTAATACAATATAGTTGAAATCAACTAGCAAAGAAGATTTAGACAATTTGAACCTTTCATGTTGGCAATGCAAGTGATCTAGGCGTATTATGTCCCTTTGCCCAGCTTACTGTGAGATAAATCAAATTGGTTGGCCGTATGTAAAGTAGAAGCTGGAAGTGATTTTGAATTAAATGGAAAAGAGAAAATAAAAGAATTGAAAGTGAAGTGTTTCAAGAAGAAGTTTATAAAATAAATGCATGTGTAACATATAATGAGAATGAACCTTTGAACAATCCAAATAATGAATATGTTGACATTTCATCTGAAGCGAATGAGGAGGGTGAGAGATCCGAAGAGGAGCTTGAGTTTTATTATAATTCTTCGAAAAATAAGATGATGATGATTTTGATTTACAATTAGGTACTGATAGCAATTAATTTGTTTGTAATAGATATTATATGAATAAATCTATTATTGCATCAACAATATATTGTTATATATTGAATTTATATAGTTCTATTTCTAGAAAATTCAATTCAATGATTTGGAGAAGCCAATACATTTGTAGGTGAAGCATCACATATTACAGATGCTACTACACGTCTAAATGAGGAATCACCTTTTGTACCTACTGTTATACCATCCAGTAACCCTGCTACATCATCCAGTAGCCCCACACCATCCACCACCCCTACATTGATAGAGATATCAGGGGTTGACATTGTAGATAAAGGAGACGACCTCTAGCCTGGGGTTAAGGGAGTTGATGGAAGAACATATATCACAATCGTCAATAATTTGTAAGCAAAATCCTCGCAATTTTTTAATACATGATAACATCATAGGCTTATACTGAAGTTATAGGTTTTAATTTGAAAATGACCTAAAATTACTTATATATTAGGTTGGTTCCGTCTGGAACGTGCTCAATAAATATCTTATCCAAGTTTAAGGAGAGGATAGATCTTGAAGGTTTATATATGGACGAATGTCTCTCAGTCGACAAGGGATTATTATTATTAAGAGTTTAAGGTATGCAAAATATATTCTTTAATTTTTTATTTTATCTAATTTTATACATTAATTAGATATATATTTTCATTTATAAGTACTTATTGCATGTTTTCCTTTTTCTTCAAAAAAAATTTTTGGGACCAAAAATTTGATGCAGTAATTTATAATGTATGGGAGAGGCAAGCTCATACACGTTAGAGAGACTTTCTTGCTTCGATCATGTTTGGGCCCCAAAATGGGCTGAGTTGTTGTTGTTGACGGCTCTAAATGGGCCGCAAATGAGTCCTCAAGAATTACCATGGCTTTGACAACTCCAAAAGGCTTGATGTGAGCTTGAACTTGCCAAAGCATCCCGAGAGTGTCCTCCACTTGTAGGGTAGTGTCTTCAACTTATAGGGTAGCTTCTTTCACTAGCTTGACTTGACTTGGAGAGAATCC